>JAODAG010313635.1:0-12346 GCA_027574785.1 Orphnurgus asper | reverse complement strand
ACCTCCCTCTTGCAACAACAAAAGAAAAAAGATGACACCAACCTTCACCACCTCCCTCTTGCAACAACAAAAGAAAAAAGATGACACCAACCTTCACCACCTACATCTTGCAAACAACAAAACAAAAAAAACGACACCGACCATCACGACCTCCATCTTGCAACAACAAAAGAAAAAAGACGACACCAACCTTCATCAGCGATTCAAAACACTTTGAGGTATCGCTACGGGCTTCACCGCCGAGCTGCCAGTAGACCTTACCCTGCCAGTACAGGCAGAGGGCGCTGTCCGGCAAAGAGTCTCCAACTTCTTGGAAGCTTTAGGACGAATAAAAAGAGATTGAAATTTCGTCGCCAGATTTTGCGAACATCCTCCCCAAAATGGGGCCTACGATCAGGAGTGTCCAAGTTAAAGTGGACGCCTGTGACTTTCTCAAAATCTTTCGAAGAACCACTCACTCCTTAGCACCTTCGATATCCTGAGAAACATATATTCACGTCTGATGACCAGATTTCAAATATAAATTTATTGAATAAAATATTTTAAATAAGACTTTTGTAAATAATTCAATAAGAACATGGCCTACAGCATATAGCTCAAATAAACTAGAAATATTCACGACTGTGTAGTACACCACAGACAGCCATACTGTTTCATCATCATGGCTTTATTGTATACACATAAACTCGATCTCCCCTCAGTGCTTCATGGTAGTTAATAATGTCTAAAATAATGTCTTCAACATCTTGTAAACGACCGAAAGAAGTCATCAGGAATAGGAATTAAAAAAAAAAAACTTACCATTTTAAAGCATCGTCCAGGCGGTCGTCCGAGAATGCAATCCTGCCCTCTATGAGCTTCAGTTCTGCTTGTACTTTAGACGGCAGCTGCTGCTGGCTGGTCATCTCGGAAAATAACTGAAGAAACGATTTCAGTTCAAAAGGAAAGTGGGAGAATTAACGACTTTCTTTATGAATTATTTCAGGATTCTACATGAGTCATGTCAAACAGGGTCGGTCGACCAGAGATTGGTATGCTCTTCTGAGGTGTCCTGTCTAACATGGCCGCCCAGAGATTGGTATGCTCTAATAAGGTGTCATGTCCAACATGGCCGACCAGAGATTGGTACGCTATAATAAGGTGTAATGTCAAACATGGCCGACCAGAGATGATCGTGATGCGCGTTGCATCTCGTCACCTGACCCCCTGACCCCATTTGTGCATGGTACTGCACTGGCTTTACCTCTTTCCAGCATGAATTCTCACCTCCTTAGTTTCATCGAACCGGTCCGCACCCATCAACGCCCTCAGATGTCCAACCTTTACTTCGACGCTGACGCCGTCCGCTGCATCGCTGATGAGGGTCCCCGTGATACGGAGAGCTTCGGCTGCGTTGGACGGGACGTTGCTGTCCACGAGGGCGGCAGACCGGAGCAGTAGGAACTGCCTCCCGACCAGCTTCTTGTCTACCGCTGGAAACGAGTAATTCTCCAGGGCCACGAGGCCTAGAGAAAGAGAGGAAGGAAGGACCAAGCAATGTTCACGCTTCCAGAGACCAGCTTCTTGTCCACTGCTGGAAATGGGTAATTCAGGGCTTTTAAGACCTAACCAGAGAAAGGACCAAGCAACGTTCACGCTTCCAGACAATAAACACTTGTCCCATGCGCCATGCTTCCGCCGGGGACTCAATTTCAGGGGCGATATTCACAAATAGGTGGCATGCGTAAGGTTAATAGTATGCAAGATACGGTTATGGAGTTCCCAGTTTTGTTAGTGACGCTCAGAGGGCGCGGAGATAGTTGTCACCAGCTATGAAAGACCTCCCGGCCGGTGTATCTCCACCACGTGCGTGGACGTACATGAGCATGGTGGGTTTGACCGAATCCACCCACAACCATGTTACCTTGCACACTGGGAACTTTGTCCTTTGAATCATAGCCTCTACGCGATGGCTGATATGTCAGCGCAAATCAGCAGATTACCGAACTGACAAACAAGAGGCCATTAATCACCCACCGAGGCCTCCGCCGCTTGCACATTGCTAACCAAACACGAACTGCACAGGGCCATGCAGTACCTGCGACGTTGCGAACGATTCACTGCAGATGTCGCCGTTATTTTTCCAGACATGCCACCCGAGTGAGATGTAGGACCGTATTGAACAACTCCCAGTGACACTGGCTTGGACGCTTTGTTTCGTTTTACGGATTAGTATGGGTGAAGATTGGTAGAGTATTTTAGCTACTATATCTTTCAAGGGCGATGCTCCCAAAATGGACCCAGGTTCATCCATGTAGCGATATGTCGTCGGCCAAAGACGGACGGGTGCGGGGTGGGTGTCGAAGAGTCCACCCACGACGCCCGCTGCACATACGACGGCCCCTACGCACGGCCTGCCTGTGGAACGAGGAACGAACACGGAACGGATGAAAAATACAAACCCTTCTCTACAGTAACATCCACTGATTTAGTTCCATGAAGGTTGACATGGCAGTGAGCGAGGTACAGCCAGGCGTAAGGATTGGTCATGGTATTCTTGACTCCTGGAAAAGAAAACGTCAGGAGAAAGGTCTTCCGGATGACAAATGAGACTAGCAGTGACCGTGAACCGAGCACGTTTTCATTTATTTTAAGACGTTTAAAGGACAAACGGTACGTTACTTTGAACGTTGTGTTTTTCGTCGTATGCATTTTGGTTGAACGAAATAGAAATCAACGTGTTTAATTACGAACCGCTCGCCGGCAGGTAATGCAACAACGGTCGCAACGTCGGCGGCGGATGTTTCGGTTAAATTAAACGTCGCAAATCTTGGCTACCAGTTGGCACCATCATGGTGACATGGTGACAAGCAAAGAGCAAATTTAGTTTTGCAATGGCAACAAGCTCCTTCAAATTAAATCTAATACTGGAGAGTTGTAACTCGTGGAAATGTACATGAAACTTTGGATTTGGTCATTCGCGAGACAAAACAGTCGAAAAGAGAAAGGCAGCATTTGGTTTATTCTTGGGTAGGACAACTCTGTCTTTCCACCAACACAATCTTCTCTATCTGCAGGTAGTAAAAAATTGCTGAAGGAATTTGACAAGAGAAATTTGATCTCCCTGAACAAACCACCAATAACTGTCACAATCTCTCCTCCTAGCCTTGGCAGCCAGTCTTTGCCAAGGCAACTCACTGATCCATGAAAGTATAAATCCCAGGTTTTTATTATCTTCTTCCTCTGCAATTAGTTATTGATTATTGATAACTTTGTGTAAGTCATTTATGTAAGTCAATTAATTGTTATAACAGTTTTATGACTTGGAAGTTGGACACAGATGGTGTTCCTAGAGTAAAAAATCATGAATGTTTATCCCTGGAGGGGGCAGCTCATTCAGACAGTCTCAGTTACTGGGAAGAATAATTCCTAAATGCTTTATCAACAAAACTTAACAAACTTTCAACCTGAGGCAGTAATTCATCTGAAACTATCGGAGTTAATAAATTATGTTATTAAATGATGTTAATAAGGGCTCGTAAAGTGTGATTTCATTGTTTTTTATGTTGCGTGTGTAAAAACAAAAGCCCTTTCTTCATCGAATGTGCGAATATCTTACTTGTATCTTTCTTTGGTACATCCCGGCCTAATGCAAATCTTTGATCTGAAACAACTTCTAGACATTGTCTGATATATGTCTCGCCTCACAACCTTACCCTTCAAGAGCGACTTCTTTGCTTCTTGGTAATTCCTGCGGGACAGTTTGGTTTGTCCCTCGGCTATGTCGATTAGAGGGTGACTGGGATCGAGGGCCCTCAGATTCTCGAGGGTTATGAAGACGTCGTCAGTGAGAGAATCTGAAAGTTGAATGGAATAATTGGGGTTTTTTTTTTTTAATAAAATTAACGTTAACATCCGAGAACTTGGCAGCTCGCATGCATTTCTCGGTCCTTACTGTGTATAACATACTGTGGTTTGGTTTGTAATACAAGGTTCATCAGAACTAATATCTGACATTCACAATGGTTGGGTTTTCAAAATTTGCTATGACCTGTAAAATTTACGGAGAAAGTAATACCTATTTGATTCTGTAGGTTGAATTCTACCAGGACAGCCATCGGATATGGATCAGAAGGATGCTCTCTGTGCATCTTACCGCACTCCTCCTTCACCACGTCGAAACCTCTCTGTAACTATTAGCAACGGAGAAGAGACGATCTGATGGTCTGTCGGCAAAATCTTTTAGCAAAACTGACGGACAGAAATGTTCACGTTAATGCAATTGAGGCATTTGATAAGCTTGCAGTACGGTACTGTAAGTTAAAGATGATATCAAGGCACGTCGAAGAATAACCTTAAACATTATCTTGATGACACCACTGTCATCATGTGAATGTTTGTAGCTACACACTGCATCTCAAACTAACCACCCGAGGTAGGATGTTTAATTAGTTTACCTTTAGATTAAATTTAATATAATCACCTTGTGAGTGTTCGTAGCTTGATACTGCATCCCAAACATGAACCACCTGACTTAGGGCATTTAATTAGTACTTACCTTTAGCATAAATTTTATATAACCCCTGTGATATTTCTGCTTTTCATCTTTCGTTGCAACGTCAGAGTCCAAGATAGAGACGAATGTCGCCTCCACCTGCAGCAGTAGGAGCAACGAGATGGACATTTCACAGTTCAGTTCACAAATCACGGAGTGTGCAAGTTATCTGCCACCAATATCCAAGTGAAGAAAAAATAAATCAACCTGGTCTTTCAAGCAAGGGTAGAAATAACCCTGGATACTATAACTCTATCAATTGAGAGATTTGCATACTGTCTATCACTTCCAGGAACACAATTTTTAAAATTTACTTTCTGAATATAAAATGGCCACTTATCCCAATTAGCTTGCTCAATAAATGTTGACCTTGGGTCTTCACTGACCACGGGAATATTCCGTTTAGACTTTGCATAGCAATTTGCTAATTCAAACCTACTGAAAACGAATGCTCTCAACATTTAAGTCAGAGGATAACTTTACCAGCTCTTCAAATGGTTCTTGCAACGATGCCTCGGACGATGCGGTATCCACGATCTGCATATGAAGGTCAAGCTTGAACTGGTTGTCATGGCAATGACCTGATTTGATCATCTTCTGCAATGCTATCAATGCCTTCCGGAGAGAAAGTCAGAAATTAAACAAAGAGAGATGGAACGAAATTATAAACACATTCAGCAAAATTCTGCAAGGTAAAAAATTCCTTTGGTAACCCCGGTGACAGTTCTGTCAGAGAATAACGTGCTGAAATTATGACAGGGATTCATGCATTTAAATCATTAAACAACCATTATGGCTGTGAAAGATAAACACGAGTATACTTTTTCACCTGTATCCAAAGGCAGATCGACATACCTGTGTCCATGCACATACAGACAGACCAGTATCCACAAACAGACAGACAGACCAGTATCCACAAACAGACAGACAGACCTGTATTCACATACAGATACAGACAGACCAGTATCCACAAACAGACAGACCTGTATCCACATACAGACCAGTATCCACAAACAGACAGACCTGTATCCACATACAGACCAGTATCCACAAACAGACAGATCTGTATCCACAGACAGACAGACAGACCTGTATTCTCATACAGATTGACAGACCAGTATCCACAAACAGACAGACCTGTATCCACATACAGACAGACCAGTATCCACAAACAGAGACCTGTATCCACAGACAGACAGACCTTTATTCTCATACAGATCGACAGACCAGTATCCACAAACAGACAGACCTGTATCCAGACAGACCAGTATCCACAAACAGACAGACAGACCTGTATCCACATACAGACAGACCAGTATCCACAAACAGACAGACAGACCTGTATCCATATACAGACAGACCAGTATCCACAAACAGACATACCTGTATCCACAGACAGACAGACCTGTATCCACATACAGACAGACCAGTATCCACAAACAGACAGACAGACCTGTATCCACATACAGACAAACCAGTATCCACAAACAGACAGACCTGTATCCACAGACAGACAGACAGACCTGTATTCTCATACAGATCGACAGACCTGTATCCACAAACAGACAGACCTGTATCCACATACAGGCAGATCTGCTATCCACAAACAGATACATGGTCTGCCGATCTGCAAAAAAAAATTGACACTAACATGGATACTATTTGAAGAAAGAATAAGCAACGAGATATCAAAAAGCTGGATATATTCATCACAAGAAGCTTGACATTAATGCAATTACCTCTTTATTTCTTCCATCGTCGAGTAGAATCTGGACCAGCTTCTTCGCGACCTTACCCCACTTCTTATCATCCCTTCCAGCGAACATGCTCATGAGTTTAGGGTAATTAGTCTCGACCAGAGCTGCCTTGTGTTCTGCAGTATGGCTTTTCTCGCACAAACTGCAGAGACCCTTCAGAGTTAAGAAAAGAAGAAATTTGAGTATACGTGTGGACGTACGTATAGGTCCACATTAAGGTCAATTTTAGGTCAATCTGCAAAATTAGGAGATCAAGCCAAGCAATCATTGAGGACTTAGAGAGAGAGCGGGTGGATACTGTTAGGGCCACTGCATGTTACCAGGTGAATTACATCCCCCACCACCTCACTATCACTGACATCAAAGTCTACCACACCGGAGTACCAACGATAGAGCATTCTAAAATACATTCACACATTTAGAAGCTATATAACTGATTCAGGCAGACTATTCGACCTCTCTGCATGACCTCTCGTACTCAACTCTTAAAGAATGTACCAAAAGCCAAATTATGAACAATTTTAAACACTTGAAGTAAACTATCACAAAGTTCAAGAGAAGTGAGAATTTAAGATGCTTCAATCATTAGTCTGTGTGAAACCCTCTATTAGAGCTAGAAGCCCTTCTCTGAACATTTTCCAATGACTGCCTGTCCTTTGAAAAGCAGTGATTCCAAGCCTGAACAGCATACTCCAAATGAAGCCTAGCCACTGCTTGTAGAGCCTAGCCACAACGTGTTACGAAGAAACTTCATCTTATGAAGAAAAGTTGCACCTTAATCTTTCTAAAAATCCTGTTACCCTTCCTGGCTGCTTCAGCACGCTGCCTACGAATCTATGATGACCCCAATACATTTTTCGACCAGACGATTCTTTCCATTCAAGAATATATTTAATAAACCTGAGATTCTCATGACCAATATGCATGGCCTTATATATTATATATATATATGTTATTTTTCAACTGCATATTTCGCACTAGGCCGGCTGGTATCTTAAAATAAGCAATATATAACAATGGAACGAATGCACCGTACCCTGCAGCACCCCACTACAAATATCAGCCCAAGCAGAAGTGCAGCCACTAACAACTACTACTCTGTATTCCGTTACATGTAACTAATCTCGGGTGTATGCTTCACGAAAGACCGCCTCAAAAAAGTTAGGGGATAGGCTAATATCTACATACATACAAACAGACTTACATTCACTATACGGTGTTACATGAAGTACAGACCCAATCCTATCCCAATGCTATCTATCCCATCAATACAATCAATACCTGTGGGAGCTACCGATCTACCGATGAAGCGGTAAGGGATTTACATCTACGTAGGTGAGGCAGACACAATTGATGGGTACAGCCTACAGAGCAAAAGATCAGACGACCGAGGTGGGCATTCCACTCACCTGCCAAGCAAGTTCCTGTTCAGGTTCCACAGCTATCGCCTTCTTGTAGGCGGCCACGCCCTGTTCAAGTTGGTCCAACCCTGCTGCAGCGACGCCGACAAACACAAGCCCATTGTAGTTGGTCTTGTCCTCCTTGAATACCGTCTGCAAAGGCAGAGAGGTTTGTAATTCCAGCGTGCAACGATTGAAACCTTATTTTAGTCATACCATTATTTTTTGGTAGTACCCCATGTACTTGGCAAATCATGCTTTTAGGTCTTAATTATTCCCCTGCTCTCCACTGCACCTTGGGGCTGCAAAAAGGGCTGTATTTTGTAGGCCATGTCAGTGAAGTAAAGTCAATCATTTCGACAGTTAAATGATGTCGACCTAATTTACTTTACTTACCTTACAATGTTTGATGGCTTCCTTGTATTCTTTGTTCTTCACAGCTTCCTTTGCAGCTTTCAAGGCAGACCTTGCTTCCTTACTCAGCTTGTTTGTCGCCATGGTGATCTGGCTTCAGGGATGAAGATCTGATAACTCTATAGCATGATAATGTCCAGTGACAACAACCCACCTACCAAGTTAGAAAATAAAGAATTTACAGGCATCACTACTGTATCGCCTTCTCGGCCTTTTGGTTGTCCTCCAACGGAAGCATGCGCTACACATTACGTGGCACTACATTAGCTCAAGGATAAATATCGCTTGATGCAAACACGGTGTGGGACTAAACGAAAGGTTGAAATTCTTGTGGCAAAGGATACTTTTTGCTGGAAGTCAGTATGTTCAGGACTGCATTAAACAACTCTACACGTTAATTGTTTGGGCCATGAGAACTCTACTGTAATTATCACTCACAAAAATTGAAACAGACTAATGCAATCCAAGGGGGAAGAAGCTTTTGCTTTAATGATCCCATGACAAGTAAGAGTATTATCAGGCCTTCTCGCAAATAGTATATGCACCAACCCAGCTCACTTGGAAATGTGTCGCAATGCTTTCGGTGTGGCGTTAACTTTTTGTGAGCTGAAATAGTGGGGGAAAAAACCACATCTTAGCATCTAATGGGGGGAGGGATCACCTTCCCCTTGTATTTTTTTTAATATTGACTGCTGACTGCAAGGTCCATATCTAAATTCAAAATGGTGCTGCATGTCTGATGATGCTTTAGACATTACAAATAACGTTTTCATTTAGTCTTTTTGCCAGTATAGGTTTAGCGTTACACTGATAACGAAATCCGGCCCAGATGTTTGGAAATCTGATAGTTTTCGCAAATTTTCGGGCATTTATAATGCTACAAAATGTGTTTAATGAACATTTACAAATTAGGTTGTTTCCATGTTTGAGTAAAACTATCAATTGTGGTTGATGGCTAAGATTGTATTGACTGAATAATTTTGCCTGAAAGGTTTCAAAGTTGTCAGAGTTGGGGGTTTCTCTTTTCCCGGCCCTGTATGCTTACGAGGCTCTTGCAGTTATCAGACCGGGTCGGCTCAACACCGTACATTCACAGTGGCATAAGACACCCGCCCCAGTCGTTTCAATAAATCACAACATAGCTACTAGACATACTGTACTAAAATTGACCGTATCAGCATCACTGGAAATATTATGTACGACTTTTTTTTAAACTGATGGATTTCACCATAACCTGTGACTAGTACTAAGTTAGTAGCTACCAATTAGTAGTAGTACTATGAATAACCTACACAATTTAAAACTAAAAATTGTATGCTAGGCCTTGTAACATTAGACCTACACAGCTACTCAAGGAACTGTACTGTAACACTACTTGACACTACAAGTACTAGTAGTACTGTCAGTGTCAGAACGTAGTACTACTACTACTACTAGTAATTGCGTATACGGACTGGTTTTTAAGAAAACGCTCCCAAGAAAGAACCTGGGATCTAAACCAAACAAACCGCAGCATATGCCACAGCTACAAAAGCCAAACTGACCAACTTCTCAGCCCCAATCCTATTTCGATTGGACTGCTATAAGTTAGTAGAACTATATTAAATAAGGCTAAAGATCATTGCGCGGGGTGTAGTGCCACATAAAGTGTAGCGCATAGCTCTGTTGGAAGACATGCCCCACCATCAACCAGTGCGGGGCCGTCCTTAACACGACAGATACTACACATGATCTTAGCCAAAAGGTCGAGAATGCGCATACTTTACACCTCATACTAGTTACAAATACAATAACGCATGTCCTTCATGATGCTGCGCTACACTATTGAGAGTAATGCACATAGCCAGTACTATTATATTTTAATAGGCAAAGCCAGTGCCACGAAGTGTTTCGCAAAATTGGTTCTTCGCCATAGCGTTGAACAGTGTTAGTCAAAAAGAAGGAACGAAATTCATCTTCTAATTCTATTGTTATTTGACGCAAAACCCCCAGTGAAACGTACTTGACTTTTTCGGAGGAACTATCGTGCAAGAAACTGAATAAAACAATCAGTCATGTTACTAACCAGTCCCCGGACAACTGAAGAGCAGAATTTCAAACACTTGGAAGTTCGAGCCCTTAATTTAAGGCAGGTTGAAGTTATGTATTTACAAATTGGATCTGCTGATTAGAAGCAAAGATAGCGGACATTAATAGCGGACAAGGAATAATTACGAAAAAGAGGGGGCTATTTGTAAATACATTCAGCATTGAATCTCGATACAGCGGACATTAATCTCGATATTTTACCTGATGAGGGAGCCTGGGGGTTCAGTGTTATTTTATGTTTCTACATCCTGCAGAGAGGGGGAATATATACTGACATTGTTGAACTTCAAAAACAAAACGAAATATCTCGGTTTAGAGAAATAATCACTAAGGTGAGATAGCATTTGACCTCTATGACATAACTTCTATGTTCGCCAAAAATTTAGTCATTGAAATTTATATAATTATTCAATTGCACCTTGGTAAAGGTACAATTTTCACTGTTTGGAGACTTTACAAACAAGATAAGATGGTCAAATTTAATTATCTTGAGCGATTTTCCCTTAGTGTACAAGGACACAAGTAAAAATTGTGTCTTGTAATATCGCTTGTCCTCTCACAGATCTTATGCAATTGTTGTAGAACTTTCATACATTGGAAGGTAAACGAACTAAAAAATCAATCAATTGACATAATTAATAATTATATATATTCTTATATTTGCGCACTACCCAAATAAGAAGTTGCTCAAAGCACTTTACATGCATGCAGTCACATATATATATATATATATATATATATATGTTCAAACTGATCAATTGAGTCTAGTGATCTAAGATACTGGAAGATCTAAGATCTAAGATACTGGAAGGGGGTTCCAGAAACAAGGGGAGATATGTTAAAGGGGGGTTAGAGGTCTGTTCTGGTTTGCCAGTCACTTGTCGTTGGAGGGACATCGCGTCAGTAACACATGTCATGGCTCAGAAAACCAGCGGGGAGGTAATGGTCGATCCGGTGACATGATATATTCTGGATCTTTTGTAGGAGTGGGAAGTCCAATCACAGAGAAGAGAAATAGCATCATCAAGGTTCTAAGGTTAAGTGTTTTGGACGTATCGTCAACAAGGGAAACTTTTAAAAACTGAAAACGAGGTAAAGCAGTTAGATAACAGAGAAAAGGGGTTTTTCAATAATAATAATAATTTCAATACACATTTATTTATTCATTCAGATTTACCAATCCCAGGATACACTTAACTATTTACAATCAATGCTATATTTACATTGTCATGGTCTCCAAACAAACGTTCACAGTTGGGTATTTTTTTTCCGTTAAAGTTAAAAAATTATAACATAAAAAATGGTTACGCCCATACAGCGGCAGACTTCGGGGAGAGACTTTACAAAATCCTTACTAGGTTGAACCCCTTGCAAAATATACAAATCAACCAGTTTTAATGCAAGTAATCCCCCCCCTCCAAAAAAAAAAAAAAAAATACAAAACAAAACAAATTTACACCACAGAGGACCATCAAAATAACATGATTAAATATGATTAAATATTAATTATTAGAAACCAGAACAATATATGATACATTCTATCCCCACTTTCAACAAACACTACTGCAAAATGCAGTAAATTGAAGGGGAAAAAATATGAAGAAAAACAATTTCTCACCCGTTTAGAAGTGGATACCATGCCGTGCGCGATGGATGCACTTGTTAAAAATACTGCTTTTGCCAAAACACGATGTGGGGGTGATCGCAAAGGAAGGGGTCAGAGGGAGGGGCATAGCCAGTTGTAGAATATGGGATCCAGAAGGACCTCTTTCAGGGAATGGAAGTTTACATCATCATGAGACATTAAAGATAAAGATAATTACAAATATTCCAGATTTTCTTGGACGGGGACTGTGGCAGAAATTTGCAGGGACTGGTGCCCCTATGGACTCCCATGACTATGCCCGTGGTCCAGAGGGGCATCTGCCAGCCTTCCTCTTAACCCTGTTTCTCTGTCTATGCATAAAATAACCTCACACCACAATCCACAGGACTATAAGGTTGGAGGTGGAAATGGGCCGTCACAAACAAGCTTACAGAACGTACACTGAGACAGAGCGGTATCATAGTATGTGCTTTAAATAAACCTCTCAAACACATTAGTTGAATGCTTTGAAAATTACAAGATTTGCAAGTACCAGAATATATATATA
>JAODAG010313581.1:0-12360 GCA_027574785.1 Orphnurgus asper | reverse complement strand
AGATATATAGATATATAGATGTATATATATATATATCTATATATATATATATCATCAACCAGCTAGTGTTTGCAGTGGAAAATATCCAGCACGTTACAAAAGGCAATCGCTGACGTCGAAATGCGCCTTCCAGATTTCCCACAACGTCCACGATAGTTTTACTTTCGCCCCATCCATCAAATCTTTTTTTGTCATTTCGTCCTAAAGTTGTTTACGACATCTTTTTTGAATGTCTGAAGAGTTCACCAACAATAATTACTTTAAAACTGAATGAAGTAAACTATTTTGCGAATGTTCCTTCATGATCATACGCTCAACCAATGATGAGCTTAAAATTATTTAATAAATTAATTAATTAATAGTTTTTGGGGGTTGGGGAGAGGGTAGGTTGGTGGAGTAAAATACGCCTTTCAATTTATTTGTATGTCAGGAGAATAATTGTTATGCATACCCTCATCGTCCTTCAAATGATATTACACAAAAATAAATAAGGTAGTAAATAACTATAATTAATCAGTATATACAATATATATTGCAATATTGTTTATATTGCAATATAAACAGTAAATATGTATCAATTCCATCCTCATCGCAGACGGGTGTCTGCTATCCAATGGACTCTGCCGTTCCTGAATATATTAGTCCTATAGGGGGCAATTCCCTTTGTTCGTATGTATCATCGGTTGAAACTGGTTTTCTACCATGCAGTAGCCTCAGCAGCCTCCAGTTCGTAACTCTGAACGTGTCCCAGCTCCGTCTTTGTAGACGGGTCCGTCATCCTATCGTCGTCCTGCTGTTCCTAACTGGGCCTAATCAATTCCAAGCGGTGATTCCCTCTCCATTCCCTATTTGTACACGGTATCATGCATATTCATGCGTCTTGGCGATGGTGAAGGGTAACACTACAAGCACACCCATTCTACATGCATGTACTGCCGCCACGACCGAGGAGATGTCTTTTGGGGGCAGATGACGATCGACCCGGGGGGGGGGGATATAAACTTGCCATCCTGGAGGGAAGTGGCAGATTCCAGCATCTGGGTTCAATGGCCTCCACCATTTCTGATTAAATTATCGATGTCCAAGTTCTCGTCAATTGAACTTGATACCGTTGCACCGGTTGCGCCGTACACGCATTCGTTTCTTACTTGATTACTTAAACTTAGTTGGACCGGCGACGTTATGGAAATGGTGGACCGGAAGAATCTGCTTGCTCGACGAGCCCATTTGTAAAGGTTATACATATGACTCTCTGTTCGCTCATGGGGTCTATGATACAGGGTGGATAAACAGTCCGGAAACAATTAACCATCGACCCCTTTCAAAACCTTATCCTTAAAGCTGGCCTCTTTCAGTCCACCAGCAGTTTTGTCAATATGGCCGGAGTTTGACATGAATTTGTGCCAGGCCTAATCGTGAGTTGTCTTTTTTATGGTAGCACAGTGTTTTTGCCTACTACTGTGTGGTCTTTTTAATGGTAAATCCTTTTGCTCGAACCTACTGAAACCCTACGCATACAGTACTATATTATTTTGTTCATTAAACACAATTTATAATCTCTTACTTGAGTGTGGTCTTATTCACGTTATCCTAGTATTGTGCCTAATGGAGTGGGTTTTTTTTAAGGTAAACTCCTGGTGTGGTGCCTAAATGAGCCTGATCTTTTTCAGGATAACTCATATCGGCTGGTTTTTGTGCCTAATTGTGTGTGGTCTTTGTCATGGTTACTAAAGTATTTTGTTTGTGCCTACATGGAATTATGTGCAGTCTTTGTCACCATCACAATCGATCATTTTGCTCATTAAACACAATATATAATTTCACAAAACTTATCGGAATTTTCCAAAATTTTCGACCAAAAAGTAGAGCCTCTCCTCTCTAAATAAAAGAAGTCTACCAGGATGTCATCAAAGACATCGTACAGACTCCTTGATAATGGTGCTATCAGTCTGCTGCCAGGTTCTGGAGGAGGAGGACAAGTCTAGCCTCTCCTCACCTCTCTAAATGAGATGTTCAATTGCTTGTTTGAGGAAGCATGTAATGGCTGACCCAGGCAAAGGCTATTCCCCCGTGTCGGATACTTTGAATTCTTTTACATATGGTATTAAGTTACCGGTGGAACCAATTAACAAGCTTGACTTGGATCGCCTATCTAGCTTGAGAGACATTGATTGCACTGCTTCTAGGATTATGTACAAATGGCTCTTTAGGACGGAATTTATGCTCGGGGGACTGGTACATAAATATATAAGATCTTGCATCACTGTAAGCGCAGACTAATTTACATGGAACGTGTGAAAGCCCCGTGCACCTCAGCGAGCTACAAGTAAAATCCCAGGTTTAACAAGCAGCTTTTGCGTTCTATCAATTTCCTCCTGGATACCAAGAAGGTTAAGATCCTATTTTCTGGCAAATAACACAAGAACTAAACCTTTCATTGCAGCCAATTCTGGTGGAATAAATCTACATATAAACATAATACAACCCGTTGTCACTTGAGAGAGATACTGTACTATAGGTCAGTCAGTACTAGTTGGAACTTTTCATTTTATGCTTTAAGCATTTCTGGCAATTTTGCGACACTGGTCACTTTTTACAAAAGTAACCCATCGTGGGGACACAAGAGCGAACGTGTCGGATTAGAAATGTTATCGGTGGTGTTAAGCAGGAAGCTGAAAATATTCCAGATTAATCCGTCGCAATTTGGGATTGGTAACAAACATACCTAGCACCAGCTTATGCTCATGAACACCTCAAGCAAATTGTGAATTATTTCTGATTACCCATTCCTGTCAAAACGTTTTCTGGATAATTCACCCCAGAGACAAACAGGGTGTCCTTGAAATAGGAATGTTTAAAGCAACTTGAAGTGGAGAAGATAAGGCCTATCTGATTAAAACAACATTACATCATCTTCCTGAGGAAAGCTGTTTATGAAATATTGTAATTTAATCTTTGTTACGTACAGGTTTGTTGGAAATTTGGAATATTTCATTTGATCTGCCCTATATGGAAACGACTTAGCTTAATACCACTGAACCAATTCCCACTCTCGCACACCATTAGAAAAAAAACTTGGGCCCCCCCTTTAATATAGGCTATGAATATTCATACTGGTATTTTGTATTGGAAGTATACCATTGAATGTTAATGCTTATGCCAGACAGATAGAAAAACAAATTTTCGGCTGGAAACAGATTGTTCATTAAGCACCAAATCTGGTACCACTAGAGACCTAGCTCTCAATTTCAAATAATTCATACTGGAGGTGGGACATCTCCTTCCCTTGGATCCCTCCTCCCCCAGGAATACGGTTGCCTCTAATTTCCGCTATTCCCGACCGCCTTAGAAAATTCCAGCAATCCGAGCTTGTAAGCCAGTACCGCTCCCACACCAAAAGTATTGCAACACATGGTACAGACAGCCGCACTTCCTTAAACACCTCATAATCATATATATACAGTATATAATATTAGAATATTATGTCACGTTCCTAAACTTTGCCAGGCATTTTACGTTGTAAATGTCTGCTGCTACTCACTTTAACAAACAAACCTATGGAAATGAAGGGAAACCCGCATGCACTTATCACACACCCTGCACGTATCTTTTGGTATGATTTAACGTTTCGTACATCACAGTATGATTGAATGTATCGTATGTGGAGAGTGAGAGGAAGGGGAGGGATAAACACTAAATAGCATACGTTAAAAGAAACAAGATATACAAAGAAATTATGTACATCGTGCATGCAAACCTTGTGAAAATATCTACACCTACGGAAAGACCACCCAAAAGGATGCTCATATTGTAAAAATAAATTTATTATATCCCATCATAGTTAATTGTATTCATGGATGCTCCCACTGAGGCATTACCCATATCGGAGCAGGGACGTGGTAGCAGACTACACAATGCAACATGGATACGATACATTTATTATATTAACTCTTAGGGAAAAATATAGAAAAAAATGACAAAAATGATAAAAAAAGAAGTTAAAAAGAGATGAAATGTAGAATACTTTTCCAACAAGTACCTGTATATGTGCAAGTTTAACAGAATGCCAGCATCTGTTGATATATGCAGTATTGACCAATGACAGGTTAATTAACCCAGGTACCCTAAATCATCATCATTAGAAGGGGCCATGTAGTCATTGAGGCTAAATGTCCAGAGTTAATTCAAAACGATTACACCAATTTGTGTTTTACGTGATGTCTGTAACATGTACATGTCTGCTCTAGCAAGGACATTCAAAAGACAAACGATTCTGTATTTATGAAACCCAGGCATGGACATGGCATACAGTATATACCTACAGCTTTAGTTTACCATGTGTGGCACTAACCTTCCACAAGCATATTTTTCGTTGTTCTGGTATTGGCAAATCTGTTACTATAATAGTTCCCCTTGTTATCGGGTCTAGTGTGATCTCTGCAGGTGGGGATACCAAGTAAAGTTATCAACCTCACCTGAGGCAAGACATGAGTCAAACATACCAGCTTTACAGGTTCCGTCAGCATGACCCACAGTACTGTAGTGCTATATGAGTCAGTTGATACAAGACTTGTATATTATACTGTATATCAATCTTAAAGGAATGTAAACTTAATCTCTATAACTTCCTTTCAACTTCCTGCGGGACGACATTTGACCTATCATTGTCTCTCCATCAGCATCCAGTTCTGTATGGGTTTAACATGTCATACAGCTACAGTACGTAGGGTAATATTTTTTATTGGAGAAGATCTCTGTTCGTCGATATATTTTCTTGCTCATTGAAAATAAAAGAGTTCTTGGAATAGAGAAACCCCGAGTAATTGTTTCTTAGAATTAATGATCGATGACCAACCTCCATTTTGGTACAAAACCTATGGAAGTCTTATTACCAGTTACAAGGGGGTGGGGGCATGGGGGACCATACCCACCACCCACCCCAAGATTTTGGGTTCCCCCAAATGAAAATCAGACAATGCTGAAACTATGCTTTCTTTTGTACCAGTGCCACCCCACCCCAAATTTTTGGACAAAATTATCTACGTACTGAAATATCTGGGCCTGCCACATACTGCTTAAACATTAACCTTTCACTGATTATATTATACATTTCAATAGGAAGTTAAACATATCATGTTCTCTCTTTGTTTGCCCCATGGTGGTTTATCAACACTGCTGAATGACACAAAAGCCTACCTACGTTTGAACATTTTGAGTGAAACTAAATGGAAAAAAATTGTTTTTGTACTTACGATAAGAGGAATTGTAGGTTGTTCTCCATCAGCAGTGTCATACAGGCATCTTTGAGGTCTATACTAACAAGAGGTTGATCAACTTCAGCCTGGGACTTGTAAAGTACAATTTCGCAGCTGTTTCTATGGAGGACGAACCAATATCGTTTCTTCTTTAACCTTCCCAAAGCTGCAAGAAACGAAAGAAAAACATGACAAGAATCATTCAGTCTGCAAGAAACGTGCATCCGTCATCAATTTCACAAACACGAAAACGATTGCAGACGTTTCTACCAACGCTTCCCCGTTTACCGCAGAATCGTTTCAGGTACACAAGTGAAGGAGAAGTATTTGTTTCAACATTTTCTAGAAAATATTGTAATTCCTTCGCTGCATTGTATATATACAGGGCTGGCAGTGTATAGTGTACGGTAATACAGTAAGACTGCAGTTTATGCATGCCTCGTACCTGTCCTGTATCTACACTACCAACAAAGTTATCACGGTAACCGATAACAATCAAAGAAGTTTATGGCTACCAAAAATTCTCTTTCACATCGACTAGGTCGACTCGATATCTGCCTCGCATTACGAGTAAAATGTACAAAAAAAAGGGATTTTAGCTCAAGTTTTATTGAAGATGGTGTGGGATATAGTTGATACAGGGTACAGTTTTTGTAGGGCATCGCTCAGACCATTGACCGTTCCATAGTTTAATCACGTCCATCGTCAACTCTTATACGGTCCTCCGCCACCGGAACTTTAAGTAAAACTCTGCAAAATGTTGTCGGAACGCAGGATGTTGGAAGTGGCGTACTGTACGTAGTGGAATTAATACTCGTCACGTTGTCTTGATTCTTAGCTGACTGTCCAGACGCTATTGTATAAAGCAGCAGAGACGTAGCCAGGCCGAACATTGGGAGCCCCCTTTTGGTGCCAGATGTAAAATGACGATAAAACAGACGTTTGTAGGGGAGGGACGTCTACTCCAAATTGAGCAGCCCCACTCCCTTTCAAATTTCTGGCTATGCCCCTGCATGTAAGTGGTAGTGCGGCCCAATTTGAGGTGAGAGGTTTGAATTATGCGCTTCTTAGCCCAGAGGTCGCCGGTTCGATCCCCAGAGATTGACCTGATCATAGCGGCTGCTTCGCAGTGGTGGTGAGCGATTCGGTGGGATTCTTGATGGGTCGGTGCCGTCGCAATGACCTCTGCTCAGAGCAGCTGCAGTGCAGTGGTGATGAACAGGTTGCTCTCTCACTCCCCTCGGTCTTTGAGGAAGTGGGAAAAGAAAGGCTTCTTGAAGCCCCGGTGTCCATGTATGTGTTCACCACGGCCATGGATGTTTCTTAATGAATGCTAAACTGTATTGATCACTGAAAGCGGAATTAGAATCCTGGTAGACCTTCTGAGTAAATGTGATCTACACATTAGCTTAATAATATTCAACGGCATCAATATCAAAACAGGAGAACCAATGACATGATCAGTGTGAGGTCCCCAAGGTTTAATTTTGAGATCTTGGGAGATCAGTTTGTTGTCCAGGATGATCAAGTTTTAGTTTCCAAGCGTTGAGGTCCTGAAAGAGTGAGGTGCAGAGTAACTCATTTCCATGTCATAACCCTTTCCATGATTCTCTTGCATATTTCGTCTGAAAAGTTGTTTCTTTCTCTCGGCCTGGCGAGAGCAACTGACAAAATTTATTGACGTGGAGCTCGACACTGCACTGCTTACCTACACTTTTAGCTCTCCGAACTGCAAATTATACTGGCATTGATTGACATCATCAAGAAACCGCAAGTACTGCACGTTTACAGTGCATTTTGGACAGTAGAGAGTGTCACATGCCACTTTTCCATTAGTGTATACTTTATTCTAGAAGTATTAAATGCTACGAAATTGACTTATTTCAAGAGTGAAGCGATAATTTTGGTTAGCGGTAGATCAGCCACAAAATTTATTTCATTCAATAGAAACGGTATTATGTAATGAATCTGCATTTTTCGGATTCAAAGAAAATATTAATCAGCAAACAATACTGCTGGCAACTTTAGAAATGTGGCAGAAGACATTGATGTGTGTAGTAAATCAAATTCCTTTGTAGGACACCCTTGATATCCTTGCACCCACAGTTCTTTCACTTTCAATAGTCCTCTGAAATGATTTTAACTTGTGTGCTCTGAATTTTCAACAGTTGAATTTCCACAGAGAGAATTCTCCAACTGATATATCGAACACCATTTATTTAAAGGTTAGAGGAGACTATGACAGACGGAAATACAGGTTTCAAAGAAATTCAGAAGAAATTTCAGTGCATAAAGTGCATAAAGTAATGTTCAGATCAAATGAATGTACACTGAAAGAGTGGATCTGTATACGAACATTCAAGCCTACACATACAACACATGTTTTACTAGCTAATTACTGACCTGTCTCTTACAGTACTACCTGTATCTGCTTACATATTCCATGTAGCTCCCTCTATCTCAGAAACTTTACCCATAGTCCCTAGAATGCCACACTTGGTGGAGCCCTAGGGCCTCAAAACTTCTCCAGAGACTAGTCGTGGATGAGTGGAATATTATCTGCCTGAATCGTTCCTAGTACCCAATTGCCTAATTGAGGAACTTCTTCATGCAGTAGGCACTTTTTTCAAGGGTGGCCGACTTTGAGGTCTTGTTGGGTTCTTGTGGCTTTCAGGGTCAATATGGGGATGACCCTTATCTTACTAAACTATTACACTAAACTGACAGATGGGGCTGATAGTCTTGCTCTCAATCTAGATTTTCCTCCTGCATTATCTGATATTTACTTATTCGTTAAGGAACTTTTTTGTGGAAGGATATTTCCCTTCTCACTTGGCCTCACTTGCACTATCATTTATTTCGGAGGTATCAAATAAGCATTGACGTTTTCATTTGATCAAACCATTACCAGCTCCCACAAGTATTACCCTACCCCCATGATCCATCCCCCCATCCCTAACCTCATCAGACGCTATTCATTGCCCCTGTTAATTTACCTGTAAACCTTACGGAAACGGATTACTTCACACCTACTGAATGCTAATGGGCATATTATATATATACAATGGCAGCAAAGTTACAACCATGATCTGCCTACTAAACACACAGATAGAGATACATTGTAACAATGATGGAAATTTCGAAATATGTAAACATTACATAATGCAGATAACGTCAAACAGGACGTAAGTATCACTTCCCGAAAGAAAGGGAAGTGCAAGGTTCCTTTTTAAAGGTTCCCTTTTAATCATTTCCCTTTCCACCAACGTTGTTTCATAAGGTAACCAAAAGGAACCACATAATGTTTACAAAGCAGAGGAAATCTGAAATGTTTTTACGCTGATTAGACGATGATTAAGGTACTCAAATCTCTGACTCTGCATGAAACCAAAGATCACTGGTTCGACCTTACGCATAGACGTTTGCCGTAGAGTGCGTTTGAAACCTCACAGTTACAAGTGTATGAAAATGAGAGCTCCCTGCTTTTTTCAAGAAAATCCACCCGAGAAAGGACCCGGGCTCCAAAACCAAACAATGGCAGCGTATGCCACGGCAGACTGACTGGTCCACTCCCCCGGATCCAATCCTATTTCGATTGGACTGTAAAGACCTGGAGACCAGTGGGCGGGTGTAGTGTCACGTAATGTGTAGCTCATGGCTCTGTTGGAGTCCCCATTGACACCGGGTCATCTGGCTCCGAATGGGCCAATAGTTGAGCTCATTTGTTGTTTTTTTTTACAAAGGGGCTAT
Organism: Orphnurgus asper; assembly: GCA_027574785.1. Classification (NCBI taxonomy): domain Eukaryota; kingdom Metazoa; phylum Echinodermata; class Holothuroidea; order Elasipodida; family Deimatidae; genus Orphnurgus; species Orphnurgus asper. Next base: position 3,355 of record JAODAG010313581.1, on the reverse strand, counting down.
TATGTATTAGAGTGGTCATGTTTACTTAATCCTTCAGAAACTTGTAGACCCTTTCTAGCTGTATCGGACTTCTCATTTTCATCTCTGCCCTCTGTTACCTACGAGTAATTTGGTGTAATGACACCTCTCAAATAGAACATTTAATACTCTATGTACAGCATTCCTTGTAACAATAGCGTTCCCAAAATCTGCATAAAATTACCAATTCCAAATGAATAGCAAGCGCTACAAACACAGCACCTTCTACCAGCTACTGTATGTCCCAACCCAGGACCCACTCCTGCTGCGTTTATCCATTCAACATACAGCGCTCCGCACTGTAGTAGACCTGTTCGCGTGACCTCTGTGACTGAGTTTTCGAGCTCCACGTGATCGAGTACAGACGCCTTCGATTTACCGCTCTCGCCCGGGTCGCACGGACAAACCTTTGTGGCGATACACGATCAGGAATCGGGAAGAGGGTTACGATTTTTGGGGTCAGATATATATATTGCACAATAACTTTCTTTACTCACAGGCAATATAATATTCAATAGCAATCTGCATTAAGGGACAAACTAGTACTCTCTTCAGATATATATATATATGGTAATACATGTACATGCCTAATTATCATCCTCATATAATGTGATCTGAAACCTTCCAGATACCTGAGAGGTTGAAGTGCATACATGAGAGCCAGCCATTATCAACTGAAAGCAAAACTACAATCAGTGAATTGAACTTTCAAATTGCCTGACAAATGGTGTATTGCCCAACATTTAGACTCTCTAGACATTGATGACAATGCACAACAGGAAAACTGTTCGTCCTCTAGCAGAATGTCCCAGCCAACAGAATTATGTTGAAAAGGAAACATGATTTTGTTTCATTGCCAACTGACAGGCATTATTTTATTCCATACGATCTGTAATAGAATCTGTAACAGAATCATAACTGGGCAATGAGTAAAGTGGCATTATTTACTCCATACTACTATCTGTCATAGAATCTGCAACAGAATCATAACTGGACATAAGTAAAGTGGCATTATTTACTCCATGCCTGTAACGGAACAATAACTGTATTTAAGTAAAACTGGCATTACTTGCTCCATAATATCTTAAGTCGAACAGAACAAAGACCGGACACATAAAGTAAACTGGCAATATTTTACAGAACCATAACTGTACGTAAGTGACCTGGCATTATATTTACTCATACCATCAGTTACAGAACCGTAAAACTGTACCCAAGTGAACTGGATCGGAATTAGAAGTTGGGATGCATTTACGTTAGATATGGATCAGATCCACAACCCTCCGCCTCCCAACCCTGCTTCCCCTGACAGACAAACAGAATGCAAGGTCACTTAAATGTAGGAAGAGATCAAATCTTGTCACTTTTCTCACCTCCACCAGGTCTGTGGAGCAGATACCCGCAACGGACAATGTCCTCTTCCATCATCTTGAAATTGTGTTTATGAATCCAAAAGAAGAAATAGCTCATCCATCTTTAAACTCTGAAGGAATAAGGAAAACAAATTATTAATAGTTAGTAATTATTCTATTCTATTAATCGGCAGATTTATGAGAATGGCAGGATGAATTCCATATCGGTCAACACGTATTAATTAACACCATTTAAAATAATATTTTAGCATCTCCCTCCATAATAAACATCAAAGGGAGCTTTTAGTTTTCTCATTACAAATAAAAAAAAAAGCGGTACAACCACTGCTCGTAATATTTCCAGAAGGGTGAACCCAAAATGTTCTCATGTTCTGTTCATGTTAGATAGATAGACACCTCAGGACTCTTCTTGAAAGCAAATGATAAACATTAAAATCTTGCACCTTCTTGAATATCGACTTCACTTCACCCAAAGCATTGACGAATACAGGGGTGTTTCGGGCGGGTCTGAAGTCAGGACCGATTAGTTTGATTTTTGGTTTGATTTGAATTTCCAGGCTTTTTATCGTAGCTAATCCAGCGGCGTTAGTTACAGGAAATCGTCCAAAGCAACTCGGATAATTTCTTTAGCTTCAGAGAGAATGTTTCCGATAGTTATATTCTCCTAAACAATTCTACACCATTTTGTATCTAGACCACCTACAAATGAAAAAAAACACATCACTGGCCCTGGGGAAACCCCTGCAGGTAATCCTGCTTCAATTAGGATTTGACTTTTGACAGAGGAAATCACCTGCCGTTAATTACATGTACGGTACTGCTGACTCAAGGGCGACAATGCCGATGACGTGTAAATCATGGTCGGGTCCAGCAGTCAGCGTCTAGAAAATCATACCATTCTCAAAACAGCCACAGGAAATTTAATACCCCACAATTAATAATTGCAAAACAGAATAATCTTCATCCCAACTGCATTGACAAATTTAACCTTCCTATCAAGACATTTCAACAACCATTTTTTTTCTCTCAAAAACGTAACCCAAACGGGTTCTCTGTGTAGCTCAGAATGTGTGAGAACTGGGCATTTTTTCAAAATGTAGGGTGATTAACTAACCAAGGATATCAAATCAAACATTGCAGAGGATGGTGGAAATCACTATAAAAGCCTTGTTTTTGTTGGATTTGTGGGATGGCACGACCAGCAACAGTTTCTCCCGCGCAGTACGTTTTCAGCATCGGAAAATGTAAATTTTTCCAAACATTAAAAAATGAAACGGAAGGAGCACTGAATCCACGGTTTAATTGACATTATACCCAAGAGTCGGTCACATGGATCGGGGAACTGGAACAAGTATTGATCTGAAAACATTGCCCAACATGCAACTGCATTCACTTGCTCCAGAAAAATCTTCTTGATTGATAAAAAAATGCAAGTACAGACCTGCTACTGGGCAGATTTCTTGCAAAATTTGGAAAAATGCCCACAGGATTTAGCATTCAGGTTTTCTCTAAACATTTAAGCTGTAGAGTCCCGTCCTCCTCAGGGAACAAATCATCCTTGACGAAATACTCAGGTCTAAAATCTATTATCTCCTTTATTAACTCTTATCTTTCATATAATTTTGCCAATCAATAAAAAGTCAGACGTTATTACTGCCACGAAAGTTGTCAACTGTTGGAGCAACTGTAACGTTTAAAAAACCTTAATTCGCAATGCTGAAATCTCATTTGTTGAAAAGCCATTAAAGGATACGTCCAGGTTCCTTAAAACTCATTGAAATCTGTACTAATGTGTAGAGAAAAATAAATTATCCCGTTCTACATCAAACTTGAACTACGATACGTATCAGTCTTTGCACGAATTGACAAAATAATGAATATTTATTAGGCTCGTACGAAAGTATGTGACGTCATTCCCTAACAACTGTAAAGCTGTGGTCCGGTTTCACCACTGTTCACATGTA
>JAODAG010313570.1:0-12364 GCA_027574785.1 Orphnurgus asper | reverse complement strand
ATATATATATACCGTATATATAATTATATATATATATATAAACACACACACACATACATATTTATATATATATCATATATATACATATATACGCTTTTTACTGTAGACTTACGTGTGTAGCTAAATGTAAGTAAATATTGACCATATAGCCTAAAACGGAACGTTATCAGTATCGTGTTTTCCCCCTTTTTAGGCAATACGTGTATTTTATATAGTCAAGACTAATCAAGATGGCTCTAATACGTGGAAGCTTCAGTCAAGTAGCGATTGCACAGGTGTAAAGATTGGTGGACAACTTTACTCTCGACCAACACAAGATAGAAGAAAATCATTTCGTCCATTCATGTCATCGACATGTACAGGTAGCGCTCATGGAAGTTATGTAGCGTGTTTACTATCATAACTGAATGGCTTAGCAAGTCGTCCCTGGTGATACGTATGCAAGTATAGTTTTATATTGATAAATCAAATGAAGACAAAGTTTTCCAACGTTGCAGTTATATTGTATAAGTTTATTGATTGCTTCAATTTCCCACATCTCAAGTTTAACTTGTAGGCATTTGTAAATATTAAACATCAAGTATTATACTACTGTGGTATAAGTGTTTGATATGAATGTGTATAGGGAAAGTTAGTAAACATTACGGTACACATTTCTGTAGTTACTGTGTGATTTTTTTATTGGCCAGATTGCAGTTTCTGATACTAATACCGCATGAATTTACTCAAATGCAAATGTGCTAGTCAATTATCCTTCTCCCTCCTTCTTCAATCTTAATAACGCGGTTCAAGTGCCGTATTTTTTGTGGTGAACAGGTTTCACAATATGAAGAGTTTCGCATTCCCAGTTTTTCTCCCAAAATGTACTTTAAAGCAGGAAAATCGGTTTAGATTTCATAAAATTAAATTGAAAAAAATGTGAAGGAATTAGCATTTCGAATTTTAGAAGGATTTATGCATTGTAGTTATTTCATTAGATATGTACTTTTTTAATATTAAATGTTTCAAATATTGCATATTTTGCAAAAATATCAGCGGTTAAACAGACCAAATGGTTGTATCGAGTAATCAATGTAAACTGAGTAGGCTGCGATTTTGTGACGTAAATAATAAAAAGCATCCAGAAGGAACTGCTGGCTTTCAAATCAGCCAATTTTCTAAATGTATTCTGTGAAAATTTTTGCAAACAATGCATTGGAATATTTGGATTGATATCTCAGTATTTCATGACAGTTAGATACGAAAATCGCGATTCACCAGGTAATTTAGCAGATAGTACGGTGAAAACTTCCTTACTGGGGGGGGGGGGGCGGGTCTTCTTGGGTGTATTCATGGATATCAAAGTAGTAACAACTCAATGTACGGTATGTATAAGGCTTACGCATCGCGTTTAATGATTCAGCCTACACCAATATCGAGCAGATGTAAATATCCATATTGATCTGATTCTGGAAATAAACTAGAATCATATGAGCTGCGAGACTTTATGTAATCTGTAATAATTTGTTTTCTTCTAAAGATTTGCACTGTATTTGTTGATGTGTTTCGCTTTTAGGGCTACGTACAACTCAAAGTATGGGACAGGGTTCGTCTCGACATACAGAGGGCACTATACTACCATCCACAGCGACAACTATTGCGGAAACATCTTCACCTGTCACAACACTGTCTACAATATCTGAAATACATCCCACCGAGGACATTTCCTTCTATCCTGATTTAACATCATCGAATAACCAACGGTCGACTGTCCAATCTACTAAACAGCAAACGCACACAAACAAACTCTCCACATGCAATGATCAAAATGTGGTCGCAACTGACTTTTTCGCAACATCTACACGCGACCAGGAAAGCTTACACCGTACGACCTCTTCAGCCACTCCGACTACTGCCTTATCGACAAAAGCAGGTAGCCCTCTGTCGTCCGTTGGGACCGCGTCTGTTGAACAACAACCTTCTGTGTATTCATCTAACGTAGACTTGACATCTGATATCATCTCATATACGACTGAGATCTACCAATCTACAACTGAGATCGTCTCATCTCTATCTCGCCCTTCCACAGATTTTCCTGCCACCGCTGTTGCCCACGGTAATAATATTACCAACCTCGGTCATAAAATGATCATTTATAGTATATATTTGGTCCAACATTTCAGGATACTTGTATGGAGTGCTTTGCCTTGAATTTAACGTCTTACCTTAACGATACTCCAGTCTGGACACTGAAGTGAATCAGAGTATAGAAAAATAATCCAATTTATTAGAGAGTCCCTTTATAGGTATAGTCTTCCATGTAGTGTTGTAATATATTCAACACACTACAACATATTGTAGAATTCAGTTACAACTCTCCCTAACTCACAAGTCGCATATAATGAGATGAGATATTAAGAATAGGTCCTCCTCGTGTGATTCAGTGAGGATGAGTGTGTAGGTAGGATTGGAGGGGGAAGGGGTAGAGGTGGAGGGAAGTTGGGGCGGGACGAATGTCCACGTCGGATATTAATATCATGTCGCGAACTACTCTGTAAAACTACCGAAAGGATTTTGTTCAATATTGGAACGAAATTGTATGTTATTGTCAACGCGTTATATTCGAAAACATGAAAAGAAAAAAGGATCTAAATAATGTAAAGTCAGAGTATTGACGTTTCACTCCTTGGTATCATGGTAAATTACTAAAATCTCCCTGATTTATATGAAGGTTACCTTCCTTTGTAAATTTAGTTACATATATAACAGAACTGAAACTTATAATACATATATTAACAGCAACTTATAATAAGTTACATAGGCTATATAACAGAACCATACCTTACAATATGACAGAACTGTAACTTAATACCGTAACGATTTTCACACTCCAACAGCCTGCAGTGCCGAAGATATCTTCTTCAGTTATGAATGTGACGTCAATTACAGGATATTTGAGGCACAACTTGCTATCGACGATTACGTCATATTCCAGGTGAAAGCCGAGGCAGATGCGCGTATATCGTTGTCACAATCCCTCACCAGTACAGATGCATTCGAAGTTATCATCGGAGGATTGAACAACACCCAATCTGCGATAAGACCGTGTTTAATCTGCGATAAGACTAGGTTATGGCATCACCTCAATACTTGAATGGAACGCAGTTTAAAACTTTCTGGATGAAAGTTATCCCGAGTAGTAACATATTTGTCGGCAAAGAAAATGAGAACGAAGTATTCATTCAATGGACTAGTCCTAACACACTAGAAGTGAAATATATCGGTTACCAGCCATATAGTGTCGGAGGCGCAGAATTTAAATTCTGTAACTTAGGTAAGGATATGTATACTTAAACATACTGCAACTTAGATAACAACGTGTCAAACATTTTACATATCAGAAGTATGTGTTTTAATTAACAATTGCATCTTAGGTAAGTTTGTGTGTATAATTGCAAACTTAAGTTAGAAGTTTATCGTTTAACGTAAGTAAGTATATGTCAGATGAAATATTCTATTATAATTAAAACTCTACATATCATAAGTATATGTCCAAATAAACATTCTACATCTTCGGTAATTGTGTCCAATGTGCCTAATGCATCTTTGGTAAATATATGTATATATAATTAGAAATTTTATATCTTTGATAAGTATGTATGAATTTAAGTATTCCGTAAATTACATAAGTATGCTTCTACTTAAACATTTGAAACTTAGATACGCCTAAGTATGTTTCTAATTCATAATTTTATGACTTAGGTAAGTTTTTGGTGTGAAAATTAACAATAAATTTACTTTTTGCACTCATACCTACAACATGCCTTTACGGCTCACTAACTTATTTGATAATACTTCAGCTCAATGAGAAAACATCTACATCAGATCTCTCTGGCAGGCTTAACTCTTATTTGGACTTCTTAGGCGATTTGGTAGTAAACATTTTATTAACGCGATCTGGCGACACCAGTTTTGTGTAGCTAGCTACGACGAGTAACTGTGTCTTGGCTGTCAAACTACGGATGACGCGTGAGGCCTTTGGATTTGAAAATTACAGCTCGATCGTACACCGGTGGCCTGCGCTATGACGCAATGGAATAATAATTCTAAAATAGATATTGATAATGATGATGATGATGATGATGAATGTGGTGATCGTGGAGTTGGTGCCGATGGTGATGGTGACGACGGCAAAGATGGTTATGATGATGTTGATGGTGAAGATAATGGTGATGTTGACGATGATGATTATGATAGTTGTGATGGATGATGGTGGTGATTGTGGTAAACATGATACAGTTAGTTGTAGTGTTTATGGTGGTTAGGGTGATGATGACGGTGATGATCATGTATGGTTTTGATGGAGATGGTGGTGAATATGGTGATGTAGTGATGATGGAGGTGATGTTGGTTATGATTGCGGTGGTATTATTGATTCTGTTGATAGTGATGGTGATGGTGGTAATGGTGATGTTGATTATGGTGGTTATGAGGTATGGTGGTGCCGGGGATTATGGTAGTAAACAAAAATAATAATGTCAGCGAGGTGTATATAGAGCTAATGCTAACAAACTCATCCCCTCCTCCACTACATACCGTAATTAACCGGCCCAATAACAATGACTACCTGGCTCACTACTTCTTTCACCATTTTCTGTATCATATATTGCTGTTATTTCGTTTTCGAAACCAGGTTATTTGATGGGAGGATTATTATGAATAAACTATTCATGATGTGGTTTAGCTTAACATATTCCAACACGCGCGGAGGGAATTTGAAAATTCGGAAATTTTATACTTTCTCGTATATTGCTGCCATGGATGAGGAGATGGGAGAGGGGGAATAAACAATGATTGGATGTCGTTTTGAGATTTCTACGACTCTTTTAGCGCGCAGCTTAGCTAGTGGCCTTTTCGTTTTCTACCGTTACAGATAAGTTGACGCCGCAGTGTCCTTCAGACCTTCTTGATTACAATTGCTCGTGTAGTCTTGCCGATGATCACCATGTGTCTTACATAACCGGGGTGGAGGATGCAGTTAATACCTGCTACTGTGACAGGGAACGCGAGAGGTGTCTATGGCTTCCAGTCGATTGCCAAATACTTCGAAATGAGGGTGTAGCAGATGACGGTATTTACAACATTTACCCTTCTGTCATTGGAGGGTTGCCAATGAAGGTATTCTGTAACATGTCCCACGATGATGGGGGATGGACGGTAAGCTATCACAATGCACACAGATATACATCGACAACGGATGATTTATGTGGTGTTCTTTACGCCGTCAGATCGAGAGTTTATATATGGGAAAGGTCAATTCGTAATTCAAGCCTGAATGAACTAAACACAATGCAAATCGGTTATACGACTACCATGGCAACGATTATGCTGGTAATCGGGTGGATAATCAGTACAACACTGATTTATTAGCTATATGTAATCAAACAGTTAACGTATTGATGTACAACTTATTCAATGATAATTTGTCAAATTGGAAGTAAAATTCGGTATACATATATATGTTATAGAAAACTGTTGAAATTAGAAAAATCCACGATGTTTCTTGAATAACTCAAAACAGAATGAGGTTTAACTCTAATTTATAGGACGGACGTTACAATACATTATGCCACTCTACCTGGAAAAGGATTAGGCCTATGCCACTTGCATATCAAAATGTGGGCATCATATCTACTTCAGCTATATAATGATAGACATGCAAATTAGTAACAACTTATTTCCATAGTTGTGTGTATCCTTTTTCGTCTTTGGAACACCTCAAGGATTACGTCAGTGTTGAGGCGACTACACGGATGTCTGATTGTCAGATGTATTTGATATTTCATAGATATAACCACTTGACCTATATATGTTAGGGCGCGTCTCCTATTATCAGTATCACACTTTTTATAGTAGCGTAAATGTTTCCTGGATTTCTTCTTATTCAAATTACTTCTTAGCCTCTGGTCTGATCTGATCTCAGCACAGCTCCGTCACTAGTTAGACAACTATCCCCGATAACTCAGAAAAGTATATATTTTAGGCCTATAGTCTCTGCTGAATATTAACCTAGGCTGAATTAGTTATTATTATGCTTCTCCTTCAAAGGTAATTCAGCGTCGTGTCAACGGGTCCGTTGACTTATCTCTAAACAAGATGGCGTACGATGATGGATTTGGGATTCTTAGCCACTAATTTTGGATTGACAACCGAAAACTTCACACGTTGTTACAGCAGGGTGACTGCAGACTTCGCATTACTATGGTTTTTGACACAGACAGACTGGAATTTGCCGACTACAGTTCTTTCCATATCGGTGACATGACTGATGATTTCAGACTTGAGTCGCTTGGTGAACGGGAACGACCGGGGGGAAGTCAAACAATGTTTCCCCCAAAAATACGCATACAAATCTAATTGTGTTCAGATAGCTTGGATGCTTTTGTGGTCTGCTCGGAGCCGGAGAATCCGATGAGACGGTCCCTCACGGTGAAATAGCCTCCGTCAACGACCAGAGCTTCCAAAGGTGGCATGCAGGTGAATCCCCATGCATTGGACAAGGGGTGATGCCCATCTTTCACTAGAAGGCGCGGCCCGATGATTCGACCCTTCTCTTGCAAAATTTAAATTGATTGATGTCGCTTTTACTCTCTTCGAGTTAATGGAAAGGAGGATGAGACTGAATGAATTACTAATTAGATGACTACTGTACATGTTCTGAGTTCGTGTCATGTCAAAATCTTCAAATGGCTATATACTAGTGCGAGGTTTTTATATCTTTATACATATAGTATATATTATTTTATCTATTATTTTGATGATACAGATAATCAAGTTTATAATAATAATTATTGCTCTTGACGTATGATGAGCCTTATATATACACTCGTTAAAAAATGATCAGTCAGATCGAAATAGTATTGATCAGTTGATTAGTTTGGGTTTCGTGTCCAGATTCGGTCGTCGGTGATATGCCGGGTGCTTATAACCACAAAGGGGTCACTGATTAACATAGTTTCTTGTCAAATGAGTGACAATGGGACATATTTCGGGTTAAAATGTCAATGAAATTGACATAGCACTCCTTGTCAAAATGACCAGGAAATGTGTTTTATTTTGTGTTTTTATTTACTAGGATATAATACTTATATAATCATATTAACCAGGAATATGTTAGTGGACCCGTGACCCCGGTCCTGATTGAAATTTAACATTTTCCTGAATAAATTTGAAAATTATGGTTTTAGACTCATGCCCCTTACTCAATTGCCACCAACGTTTGCAATAAAAAATGTTTGCCTATTTCGTTGTTTCCAGTATCATTCAGAGATTGGTTCGGTCAACAACAATTGAGCCTGGTTAGATTGCATCATAACGAACTCTGGTTGGGGTAGCATCAATCGTGTACGGATAGTGTTGCTCAAATAGGGGTACATTTCCTGACAGTGAACTGTAACCAGTTTCTTGGCATTCAACTCATATATACCAAATCGGCTTCATGGCCCAACTAGTGGGGCAGAAAATCGACCCAATAAACAATCCCGGCAGAGTATAGATTTCAATCAGAACGTTGCATATAATTATTACTTATATGAAAGGATTATACCAATTTTTTCTTCAGGTTTCAATGCAATGGCCCTTCACATGGACATGAAGTTCAGCACAATTGATCATGACGTAGATACTTTAGTCGACACTAACTGTGCATCAACCTCTGGTGGAGGGTGGTGGTACGATGGAAAAGCCACCGGATGGTGTTACCATGCCAACCTCAACGGAATATACAACGATACTAGTCAGCCAGCTATTATATGGTACCAAGGGTTTGGTAATGAATACAAACACCTGGTAATGTATGTGGACATGAAAATTCGTCCAACACAAATGCTTAAATTACTTTTGTTTGAAAAAAGAGAAAATTCAATTGATGAAAATAAGATACGTCCTATTCGTTGACTCGGCAAACCCCAACAGTTATGGAGCTAACCAGCAAACGGTTTGATTAGTCATAATCATTTACCAAGTTATTTCTTGTTTATTTGTCATTACTAAAGTACAATTATATATATAGATATATCACGTGACTCTTAGTAGCATTATCATTTTGTTGTTATGATAATACTTGATTGAGTATTTTGTTATAATTCTATAATTAACCGTTTTAATTCAGATCTAGTCTGAATGAGTATGCGCATCCTGGAAATGTGCGTTGTATAGATATAATAAGCAAATGACATGTGCGTGTAGGACACTGCCTCGATTGATTAATATCCTACACATTAGCTCTTCAAACAGAGGCGTGTGCAGCTCATCACGTCACAATATACCGCCTATGGCCTCCACGCATGCATGCCTACAGGCGGATCAAAACTATGATTGGGACAGGGAAGTGCGTCAGTTTTCGGAGATGGTGCGATGGTGATGTTCTTTCTTGTTTGACCTTTTTATTAAATTAGTACTAACTGTACCGTGAGAGTTGGCTAAGGCGATGTATGCGGATGCATATGCCAGATTAACAGGGTAAGAAAACCCTCCCACTACTTGGAATCTAAAACCAAAAGAAATATGCGACAGCATATTCCAAGGCTTCAAAATCCAACTGAAACACTTCCTAACCCCAGTCTAAATGTCATCGGGTGAGTGTACTGCCACGTAATGTGTAGAGCATGGCTCTGTTGGAGGACATAACTCCACCGGTAATCAGTGCGGGCCGTCACTATCAAGACAGATACTACACATGATCTTAGCCACATATACTACACGTGATCACCACAGATACAACGCATGATATATAGCAAAAAAACCCCACTGAGAACTGGGATACTGGGAACCTGATGAATAACACGAGGAATGCACAGGTGCAAGCCGTATATTCAACTGACTACTAACTCGTAACATACAACACACTGGAACTAGCTCAGACAAAGCTAGCCTATTACGTACCTTCCTTAAGTAACACAGTTAAACATCAATACAATAATCTACACCCTGCATATTAACTCAACAGGGTGCTACAACACCTTCTTTCCGGTTGTAGATAAAAATGTCCTCATTTTAAATGTTTGTCACTTCTTATTATCTTTACGTGTTATAGGCGTTTTTCCTAGCAAACAATTTTGTCCATAAATATTCATTGCATATTTCGGCTACTTAATTTAAACTACATTTTCGATGTTTCTGGATACCAAAAATATGAACTCTTATAAAAAAATATAAAGTAACATTCAGTGTTTCCTATACACTGCTGAGAATTCCATCTTGTACGTTCAACGCAAAGTAAACTAATTCACTGATTTAGAGCAAGTACAACTAGACACAATATCATCTCGTGCAATAATAATATAAATACGTACAACACTATGCTTAAATTTAGTGCTACATAGTTATGATACAAATTCTTCAACATCCTTTTATTTTAAACGCTATTTTGTTTTACCAAGAATACCTTAGGAGGAACACATATGTTATATTCAGGGTATACAACCGAACTTGCTGACCTGTTTGGCTTCAACCTCTTAAGGTTTGTTAGTGACTTCAACGGATGCTTAACATCGAACACATCACTGGGGTATCACTCGGTACCTTTGTCAATAATGGCTTTCAAAACTACGAAAGGGCCCTCCACTTTTCGAGCAAATTTCATACGAATATTCTTTGCTATATCTGGCCACACCAAGTCACCGGAAGTATACTCTCTAATCTAATATTCCGATCATATCCCATATTTTGTTTGTACCTAGTCCGTTCATGAAATTTACTTAAATCACACAAACCACGCCTCATACGGTTGTGTATTGCGAAACAGATAAGAAGGGGAGTGAGAGTAGCAAGTGACCTTGATGGTACATCCAAGTTCACCGACAATGTAGTTCTCGGTTCTCTACCATACAGCATTAACAAGTATGGAGTGAACTAACATTTATATGCAAACTCTAGAAGAGTTAAAATGACAATCCCTGTCATCTTTTCAAATATGTAACGAGAGATTGTTCGATCATGGTTGGATTATATCGCTCTAATTATTCCATCGTGTATTCCTAATACCAAGCTTAGAAGCTAAATAGAGCATGCAGTAGATCTCAGTAGGCTCTCAAGCGGCCATCCATGATCTGTATGAATATTGTCTGGGATGCCATGTCGTGTGATACAATTATCCAATATGGTATTTAACATCAGTAGTTGCTCTCTGGTTTGGCGCAGCCTGGCACACATCAATATATTGAGTAAAATGATCCATCAGGACGAATACGTAACGATTACCGTTAGAAGTTGAAATGTGAGCACTGCTTTAATATCGCATTAAACGTCTAAGACTCATCACCATATCCAGTGTATGAATATTTTCGGATAACACCCACTATATGTATTAGTGATCTTTTGTATATTCTATCCCCAGCCATATCGCCACCGTCCGAGTAACATGAATAAAGTGTAACTCTATGTTATAGCCTATATACAGTCGAGTCTCTCTTCTCTTCATTATCGACCGCTTCGGTGACATTACATAAGTTAGCCTACTGGTTAATTCCATTTTATCCTCCATGACATACATATAGTACGGTAACGGTCATGTCGAAACAAATGAAACTAATGGAGGGTTACATGCTGTATTTTACTTCATTATCCTTTAGATGTGCTTGCATGTTCTGGAGGTGCCGTGATCGCGCTTTGACTTACGGTTCTATTGTTGAATTGAAATTTTGTCACATGAATTCCAAATTAACGGCAACGTAATCTCATCCTTGAACGGTTTTCGCATTTTGATTGAAAAATGTGATCCTCTCTTTGCTCACATTTTTCAATGTATGATTAGATTGAACGTGCCATAGAAAAAGAAAGGCCAAATCGTCAGCTTCCTGATGAATTATTGGTATATCGGATACACCACCCCTATAATGAGTAGAATCATGATCGTTTTCATTTTTTAGTTCCATTTATTTTAATATAGTTCGTATTTTGGTGTCCAGGTACCGTACCTACTTGGATGCAGGGCGGTCGTTAAGGGGAGATTTTTTTATTTTTTTTATTTTTTTATTTATTTATTTATTGATTTATTTATTGATTTATTTTTTATTATTATTATTATTATTATTTTTTTTTGGGGGGGGATATTTGGGTCACCAGCCAACTGTTGGTTACACTCGGCCGGCAAATCAAATCATCATGGTCATCCTGGGTGCGTGTGTGTATGGGTGAAGGTGTGGATGGGTGTTGGTGTGTATGCATGTATACATGTAATTTGTATCATGTTTTATTATACCACAACATATACTCTGCCGTAAAGTAGGAGGATGCAAGGTTTACTTCTTCAACATGAGGATAACATTTTCGAGGAAGAAGAAAGTATGTTTTTATTGAACTGAATATTACCATAATAACATGCTAATGACACTGTCATTGCGAGTTTGTCTCCAGCCACTACAAATTTAACCTTCGATAGATTAAAGTCTACTTACTTTAGTAAAAAATATCGATGTGACCAAAATATATCGCCCCATTGAGTTAAATAGGCTATTTCAAGCTGGAATAATATTAGCATAAGCAAAGAAAGTTTACATGTAGAAACGTCATTCATTCTTCTTGGAAATGTAGGTTGAAGCCGAAAAATCAATAAATTTCCAAATTATAATATTAAAAGTATAAGATGAAACTGAATCACAATCACACTTGGATGTTCCTATTGTGGTTGTACAACCGTACCTAAATCGATTGTTGATGGCATAGAAACAAAAATATAAGAGATTGTGAAAGAAATCAAAACAACGTGATTTCTTATACTTGACAGTCATATTCAGGCTTATTACATGTTACACTATTACATTATTGTACATGGAAATTAAACTACGCAGCTGTTTCATTGCATACCGTGTAAATAAATACACCTGATATCGTCTCAACTACCCCTAATTTCCTGTCAACTACATCTGATATTCTCTCATCAACATCTGATATCTTCTCATATGCAACCTCTGTGTTGGATACAACTTCAATATTATCATTAAGTACCTCGTATAGCACCACGCCGCCATCTCGCCCTTCCACAGATTTGTCTACTACCTCCGTTGTCCACGGTAAGAATATTACCAACCTCAGTCAACGAAATGTCATTGTACAATATAGTATATATTTTCATATACATATTGTTAGGAGTGCTTCTCTTGGAATTTGCCGTCTTAACTTAACAAAACTCCAGTCTCGGCACTGAAGTGAATCAGAGTATAGAAAAACAAACAAATTTAGTATAGAGTCTTAAGGAAGTTCCATGTTAGTGTTCTAGTATATCTGAAACACTACTGGTTCACGTTAACAAATTGTAGAATCCAGGTTCTTTAAATGTATAGTACTGATATTATCTCATCTACGACTGAGAACCACTGACCTATAT
>JAODAG010313559.1:0-12365 GCA_027574785.1 Orphnurgus asper | reverse complement strand
ATATATATATATATGTTGCATTCATTATACTCTTTGTCTTATGTGTTTGTTGTATGCTTACACTTCTCATCATGTATGTGTGTCGTATATCCTCATTTTGTATGTGTGTTGTTGGATGACCAATTGGGTAGAGTTATAGCCTGCAACCCCCACCACTCCTCTATCACCCCCAAATACACAGTTGGTACACAGTTGTATTGTCGTTTGGAAAGAAAATATGGTCAAAAGGCATTATTCTTGCCACTCGTACCAGAATGGTGCCACTGGAACAAACAGATGAGATAAAGATGTGGTATGTATAACGATGTATTGCGTGTATCTCAAACAGAGGTTATTAAGATTAAGATGTATCTTAAACAGATACTATGAATGAAGATCAATATGTTAAACAGAGGCATATGAAGGTGAAGATGTTTGTTGAGCAGATGCTACGAAAATGAAGATGTAGTTACACAGAGGCTATAAAAGAAGAGTATCCTAAACAGTTACATTTTTCTGGCCCTTTTCCAACAAAAAGAAAAAAAATCTTCCCGTCAGGGCATCCTCATCAATATCAAGTTCTGGACGCAATCCAAGCTATAACTGTGCAAGGTTACTTGTTAATGACATGTCGTGACAAATTTTCAATATTGCCAAAACTTTGCAAAAGGAGACTTTATGATGTCAGTTTGCAGGAATAATTTACTGTGAATGTGCACTTAACTTCCTATTTACATTGAAACTTGAAATACGTTTGCGGAAAATAATATTCCTACTTCTATAAGCGTTCATTTTTTTTTGGACCAATTTTGTCCACTTTTTTTTAGATGAGTTATGTGTTGTTACTATATTCTGGGAGAGGTGATATTATAGGCCTAATACCTTAAATTCTCCATAGGCCTTAGGTGCCATTCCAAATCATTATCTATGAATCCTATGCTTCCATCTTCATTCAATTATCAATTTAATTTCATTCATCCTCCTGATTGAAATTTGATTGCATTCTGCTCAAGTCTAAGCCGATAAATGATAACAAACTAGACGCCTCTATGAAATTAAACTTTGTTGCCATTAGCAACCAATTGCAATAAGTTTTGAGTCTGACCAAGTTATTGGAAAATTCAAGAAAATAAGCAATACCTTATTGGCCATGCTGTTTAAAAAAGAGGAGACTACATTTTGACCCTTAAACACCGAGGGGGCGGGGTCTGTCCTTTGCGGGACCACTGTAGCCTCCATTGCCTCGTAGCTAGCGGTGTACGGTCGGGCTGTATTTATAAATCCGGTGGGCTGTATTTATGAATCCGGTGGGCCGTATTTATAAATCCGGTGGACATTACGTCCGCCGTTATGCAAGTTCATATCGGAGAGATATAAAATCCTGGTAAGCAGCGCCAGTGTCGATATCCCAGGCGAGGCGAGACGCACCCGACTGTGGTTATTGCCACGCCGTGTAAAACAAAACGTTGTACTGCTACAGTCGGGATTTATGAACGTATATGGCCAATTGTTTGGCATTTTAACTATTTTAATATTGTGAATGAGATAACGTTTGCCAATTGGAATCGTCATTCCGCAGGGTACCTTTAATTATTAAATGCATCCCTACTACTTCGCCTTAAAGTAATTCAAATTTAAAAAGAAAGAAGAATGGATATGGATATATTGGCAGCGATCAAACTTAACTACAGTTACAAAACACTGGAGATTAATTAATTACCGATGGGAGGTAAGCTGACTGTATTATATTATAGGAGCATCATACACTCTGACCCAAATACTCTTTGAGCTTAATTTGATATTTTCAACCAATTGGGCAACTTTGTATATAAATAAATAATTGGTCTCATCATATACCTAAGGGAAATGTAATCAAATTGGTGAAACATTAGCCATGCATGGATTGCCTCTTTCAGATTCCTATACTATATTATGGTCCAAAGATGTTAAAGGACATGAAAGAGATATAAATATAATGTATACTTACTCTCAACAATCTGTCCCTAAGGATCCCTGTATACCCCTGGGTCTTGGATGCCGTCCTCATAAAGCACCACGCGCATTAAACCCTACCTGGCTATAGCCAGACAAGAAATCGGGGGAGGGGGGATGCATTTGCAACAATGCCTAATTGATAAAACAGAAAAAAGACACGTCAACAATTGGATGTATGCTACTGCCAAGACCGATGGGCATGAGTTATGAAACTACTGAAGCATAACATCCTGCTGACAGCTTCCGCATGTCGCGAAGTGGAGCACGTGGGTGTGTCCCAATAATGAGCTATGTGCGGATATGCATGAGGAGCTATACAATGTCCTCCTAAATTCCATGTGTCCTGAAGTAGAAGACATGTATTCGGTTTATGCAGATATCCATGCATGAGGACTATGTCCTCAAACGTTCAGCATGTCGTGACTTGGGAGGTTGTGTGTCCTATAATTAGGTATACATGCAAATAGGCATGAGAAATATTTAATGTCCTCAAAGGTTCTGCGAATCGCGAAGTGGAGGATATGTGTCCCTATAATTAGGTCTATGCAAATACGCATGAGGAATATATGTCCTCGCAGATTCTGCGTGTGTTTATTATAATTAGGTATATGCAGGACTATTATGTCCTGAAAGGTTCCGCGTATCATGAAATGAAGGTGATGTGTCCCTATTGTTAAGTACATTCAGATATATGCAACTATATAATTTCCCCAAGGTGTCCTGCACATCGTGAAGTGGTGAATATGTGTCACTACAATTAGGCTAGTTACAAGTGTTTCCGGATGTCCCGAAAAATTTAGCATCAGGCATTGATGTCTGGGCCTGCAGCACGAAACAACATGTATCAGGCAGGGAATCATTGCTGAAGGTGGACCCGAATGTGAGTGTCCAGCGCATATATGGTTTGGTTGTTAACCTTAGTCTGATGATTTGCATACAAGTGCAGATAAATATACCTTGTGCCATTGCAGTTTTTGTCCATTTGGAATGTAGGGGAGCAACAGGAAGATGGTCACTAGCTAGACCTACTCTTGTTCCCTAGTTGTGATTTATTTCAAATCAATGGAAAACTTACTAAGCTTTTCTTTTCTTATCTATCAAGCTTGGAATGTCCACTGTAGAGTTGCTTGAAATTATTTTGTCCAAACACATGCTTATACTGTAACTACGTAGATCATAATACAACATATAGCCTATACTTAATGTAAGACCACCTCAAATATAGGATGCATACATGAGTTAGGGGATAGGTTAGTGTCTACATGCACACGTACGGTATGTATACACTATATTTGAGGAAGTAATACACTATACTTACAGTATATATTTGATGCATGAATTTTTGTTCAAATATTATATTTTAATATATATATATATATATATATAACTATATATAAATATATAGATGCCATCTGCTTTAATGTGACGTTGTTCTATATTTGACATTATATTCTATTTTATTGCAAACATATTGCTCTGGATTTCATAATTGTCAAACATGTGCTCCTCACAGTTGGGATTACATTAATAGGCCTAATACCTTAAATTCTCCATGCACTCCTTATATTTGCTACGAGTATGTACACGTGTGCCATGGCTATTTAGTTGCATTGTTGTTATCTTGCCATCCCGATCGATGGCGAGGGTATATATATCCAACTCGATGCCAGCAAAGACCGTCGGCAGCCAAAACAGTTTAACATTCTCCCACGTAGCTGCCTGGTACCGATCAACTGATGATGTAACTCATCGTTTCCATGGAATCCGCTGACGTACCTGCACGGTGAGACGGGGCGACCCGGGAGCTTGTAAACCCGGATCTCTGTCAGCTGGTTTTAGCTGATAGGAGACACTAATCATATTCCTTGTGGAAACGAGATACTGCACTTAGTAGATCTAGTACACTGTAGTAGTAGTAGTATATATATCCTTAAGGTAAAGTATCTCCAGAGAATTGTCTATTAAACTTAAAAGCACTGTGTATACCAAGAGATTCATCTGGGGAGGGGGTTGGGGACGAACAGTGGCCTTCTTCAAGTCATCAGTATAGGTGGTACAAATAGGGCTCCAAAACTTGGCTAAGGTCTGGAAGCAGATCGAAATATTTTGAGGAATATTGATCCGTTATAATTTGAGTATAATTTAGGAATTAAAATTCTCCTTCTAAGAGTCGGTGTTAATAATCCCATTCTTGTATTTAGCTAGTTGGCATAGTGTCCTAGCTTTTTTAAGGCAGGACTGCTTACGAATTTGTCTATATAGGAAGATATAGTGTCCTTTCCTGGGTGAGTAATCAATATATCCCTGTAGTGTCCTTTTACATCACCATAGTGTACTTTAACTATAATTATTCAATTAAATTGGATTTGATTCGCAGGGTTTGTTCCATAAGCGTACTTTAACTAACTCTTCAATAAGATAGCTTTGATTCACATATTTGTGTCTATTCGCTTATCAATAAATTGTCTGAATCCCCAGGTCTGTCTCCATATAGTGTCATTTCATTCTGTGTAATCCAAAACTTGGCTTTGATATCAGCTGGTTTGCTTCATAGTGTCCCTTTACTTCAAAGAATCAATACATTGGCTTTCATTCCCAGGTTTGTTTCAAATGTCCTTCCACTTCTAAGAATCAACATATTGGCTTTTATTTGCTGGTTTGTCTCCACAGCGTCCTGTCAGTGCTAATTCATAAGTTGTCTTTGATTCGAAGGTGTCTCCATAGTGTTCTTCCACTTCTGAGAATCAATAAATTGGCTAGTTTGGCTCCTTAGTGTCCTGCCACTTCTACGTAATCATTGCTCTTCAGGGTTTGCTCCATAGTGTGACTGCTACTAATTCTAAATTGGATTTGATTTGTCTCCATAGTGTCCTTCCACTTCTAAGAATCAATAAATTGGCTTTGATAGTGTACATTCCCTACAAAATGATCTAAAATAAGTCCCATGCGCAGTGTCGATTTATTCTTGGGTAAATCAATAACTGTTTTGTTGCATTGACTTGGTATGGATATGTTCATAGACCATTGTAATATATTCAGAGCCATTTTGATTTTGTTTAATTTTCCTTTGTAAAGGATCCATCTTGTTTGGTCATTTGTTTTAATATTCTTTCATGCATGTTCATCATTTTGTTATTATTATTTTTTATTTCTCTGGTGTATGGGTTTTTTGTTCAACATGCATATAATTATAAGCCCTGATTTTGTCATCTCATTTTATAATAAAATGTATCTCATTTTATAATAAAATTTATAAAAAATTGTTCGTATAAATTATTACAAAAACTCCCCAAAATAAAGATTGCTTTAATTAACCCATTGCAATTTCCCAAAATCATCACAACCAATTTTCGTTTGTAACTATTTAGCACTTAAAACGATCGTTTGTACCCAGTTTGTTATACAATTTCGACCAACAATAAATAGTAAGAACAGTTTAGAATACATATCAATCAAGTTGGATTATATCGAACAAGGTGATTATCGAACAAGGGTAATTAACTGCCAAGTTTGTTGTGCGGGCGTTGGGTATTTTTACTTAGTCATACGCTATGTCAAGCACTATAAACATCTACCAAAACATGCGAGGACTCTAGATATCAAACTATAACTATAGTCTATTGTGTAACTTGGCCTTGCAAGTTGTAGCCTATACTGTCTATGAAAAAAAATACTAGTTTTGATTACATTTGTATAGAAATTAATGTACCTTCAAGATATACAAAATAATACCTATAAGATGAACGTATTGGTATTCATGATGGGAGACACCGCTAGAGGTGCGCGAGTCACTATTGTATGTTAAGCGAAAGACCAGGAATTATTTTTTGACGTTTGCACTGCGCATCCAAAAATGTCGCAAAAAGGCTTATAGTGTTTCTCGAATCTTTAATAAAATTAAATCGAAATTTAAGATGCATAACGATGCCAAAGCACTTATGAACGCATACAACGTACTTCAGAATCGACTGGTGAATTAGATTTTGATGGACGCCTCTGCCTCGGGGAATCAAAAAGGCCGTAAAAACAGATGCATTTAAGTGGTGAGTTCATGAAAAACAAGCCAACAACCTCCGAGGAAAGCCGTTGCCGAGCATAAAATATAAAACTGTACCCGGAGCGTTGGAATGTTAGGTGGATAAAAGATATAGTTAATGTGATCATTTAAATATTCGGTGGATTCAAGGTTAGTTAATGTTGGCTGGATTGGAGTTTGTTAATGGGAGTATTTAACGTTCGTTGGATTAGAGATTAGTTAAGAATTAACGTTCGGTGGATTAGTTAATGTGATTATTTAAATTGAACATAACTGTGTAGTTTGCATTGCAGCTCATTAATTGTGGTAGTATTCATCTAGTGTGGATGTAACGGTCCATATAGCCATTACATCTTCAGCCTGACGTTTGAATGATACTGTACGTGCGATCGAGTACAGATTATGTTTTCGTGCAGGGAAGAGAGGTATGGGAATAGATTGAAGTATTTTGGAGAGTAGAGGGATTTAGCTTGCCAAGTGGTGTTAAAATGTTGTCGTCGACCAATTTTTAGCAAGGCATCATCACCTTCATGAATTCAACCTAGCTCTTGAAGACAATTATGAATTGTGCTTAAGTTAGTTGTTTATTTACAGCAATAGAAGCTGTTAATTATGTATTGATAGATACAGAGCTGATGGTCAGGAAAGATATAACCTTGTCATGTTTTTATTTTAGCCACACCTTGAAGTATAGGCCTTATTTATTGCAGAGGCAGAAAAGATGCAATAATTGTGTCTGTATGTTCCAAACCATAATTTATGACATGGCTGTACGTCCAAGGTCTCCCTCCTGTCTGCGAGAGCTAAGTATCAAGTAGGTACGAAATGCCAATCTTTCTTGCGAAAACTTTCTCCGATTCAGCCTCGTCAATATTACACGCACCATTTAAATTCACGTTTGATATTCGTTTGGATCTAGTAGCTACATTATAACCCTCCTCCCAGGGTTCGAATCCTTTGCAAAAACCATGCGTAGGAATTACAATCAATAATTTATGTATTTATCTAGCCTTGGGCCAGAAAACTGCTGCTGCCATCCAAAATGTTTTTAAGAGTGTTGAAACTCAACAGCTGACTTAACAGGTCTGGCTGTATAGGTACCCTCAATGTCTCATCCATAACTGTCTTAAATTCTATGCATTGCTCGTGGCGATCGTATTTCCATTTAGAGAGTCTGTTATCCCTACGTAAGCCTCTTGTGAAGTCGAATTCGGGTGACGTTCTTAGAATCCTTCAAATCGCCAATTGCTTAATACGTCTAAATAGAGACTGGACTTGGCACGGCCTCGAGTGAGTGATTCGTAGAAAACCCATCTCCAAAAAGTAGGCTAAAATATCCCAAAGTCCAGATTGGCATACATGCACTCTGGGGGGGGGGGGGGGCCTAGCTAGGTAGGTGATTTGATTGGGACCAAACTGCTCTTTGAAGTCACTCATTGTTTAGTTGAGTGATGATTGCCACCAGCTCAGGAAAAGCACAGATGCAGTTAATGGGGTGATTGTATAGATGAATGAAGACTGTTGTAACAAAGCCTTATTAATGGGTTAGATACTTCATGTTATATCTCAAATGTGGTGAATCTTGTGTATATTTGAGGTGGTCTAACATGAAGTATGATATTCCATCCATGTTGTCATTTCTCTCTCAAAATGATTAGATTTAACTCATTTCCAGGCATATCTGCATTATTTGTTATTTTGGTGAAGCGGGGTGGGGAGATGGTGGGCGGGGGGGACCTAATAATGTCAGATTTATTGTTAAGTGCTGATGAATGTCCTGGGGGGGGAATGCAGCCTGGGAGAGGCCCACAAGGGACGGTTTCTCTCTCCGGTTCCCATGGAATTGACCTTGAAAGGGGCAGGGATGGCAAACCGTGTGCCCCCCCCTTGTTTTACTCCACTGCCTTGGAAGTGGGACCTAGCTATTGATGCACATGAAGAGAACAGCACGATGCACGCAAGAATTTAAAGCGTATCATTTTGTTTCCTTACAGCTACAATGTATACAATAGGACATTTGAGAGTGCAATATAAATGAAATAATCCTTTTGAGGATCCCACCATATTCAATTCCTTAAGGCTACTACCTCCGCTTACAATACCAGAAATAATCCGAATGAGCGTCCCACCACATGCAACTGCGTGCAGGCCGCCTCGGCTTACTATATACCAGGTATTATCCTATTGAGGGATCACACCATATTCAGCTGCTTAACGGTTGCCTCAGCTTACAATACCAGGTATGATCCGATTGAGGGATCACACCTTATTCAGCTGCTTAAGGCTGCCTCCACTGACACGTGTGTAATTGCTTCTCGCAGTATAAACATGCAGAAAAACATGCATTCTGGAATTGGAAATACAGCAATGATCATCCCATGTGTGTCTCTCTCTATAGAAGCTCATAAGGGGACACATCTCATTTTGAAACGAGAGAGGCAGAAATACCATGTTGGGAACCGGAAACATACCATAACAAAAATTATTATCATTATTTTATCCTTTGTATCTTTTCAGGTGGTGCAGGAATATGAGAGAGCCGTTATCTTTAGACTTGGCCGCCTCTTGGCAGGTGGTGCCAAAGGACCAGGTGATTAGTGTTTTAATTGTTTCTCGATTTCTCTGTTTTTACTTAAAGTCCCAAACTAAATAGGGGGTGGTGGTATATCTGAGAACTATACAGTCCTCGACAAATGTATTACATTTTAAAGTCACTCCATGAAAGTGTTTACTGTTTCCACCAAATTGTAAGAAAACAACTTTAAAAGATGAACGTCTGATAGGCTTATGCTCAAGCTCTTCCAATGGGAATGAAAAATGTCCCTAACTTGACCAACTCGCACAAATTTGATAGGATTTCATCCCATTTTATTTTGCCTTATTTGTCTATCCCTTTGTTGGGGTAAAAAAAAACAACCCTTCAAATGCCCCTCAAAATGTTTTGATGTATAACGATCAATAAAAAAAAAGCCATGGGCAGATCGAGGACTTTTTGAAGTGGAGGTGGGAGCACGTTTTGGGGGAAATGTCTGTAATACTGCATTTTGAATTTAAATGGCGACCATGCATTTGCCACAACAATTTCAAAAAGGGGGGTGCCTCTGTTTCTAATAGTGATATGACCTCAAGATCTTTAGTCCAACTGAGCTGTATCACATATACTATCGCAATTACTTGCGCATCAATTGTCAATCAATTTTGTGTGAAATGCCGTCTGCTTACCAGAGGGGGAAAATGGGAGGCTTATCCTGAATTATATATCTGTCAGTAGCGGTTTACAGCAGCACATGATTAAGTATGTTTATAAAAACTAGGAATGATCAAACTGATCTTAAAAATGGGCATGCATCCTGATGATTTCTTCAGGCAAATTCTTTCAGTAAACTATTTCCTTTGGAAAATATTGATAATTGTCTCATTCTTTACTTTTTGTTTTTTATATTTTTTTATTATTATTATTATAAAAAGGATATGAAATGGTCATAAGAATGTTAAATATAGAACCTGGGGAAAAATTTGAACATAAATCCTCCCTCTTATATCCTACATTGGGGACTCTCCCTTCATTCCTTATACAGTTAATAGGTTACCTGGGATTATAACCTTCAACCAAACTCTCTCCTAGGTCACTGGTCACATGTATCCCATAAGAGCATCTATGAAAGAATTTTATGTTAAAAGGAGCCTGATTAATAATGAACGTTAAAAAATGGGTAGTTTCTACTTTTTATTGGTGGAGCAAGAAGTTCTAGAAGTCTTTATGTGAAGGAGTCATGTTTTTTTTTTATTGGATGTGGGGGAAGGGTGGAGGGGGCATGATATACTCACGAAATATGTCTGAATGTCATTGCTCGATTTTAGGGCCTTAGAAAAGCCACTTAATGTTCCCTTATTTTTACCCTTTAGCCTAAGTGTCTATAAATGTTGCTTAAAACTTGTATCATTAGGTTTCATTCAATAGTCTCCTGTTTGTATGCATTTGACCATATTTAAGGGAAATTTAATTAAGGGATAACATTTTAAAGAGGTGACATTTCTTCAAAATGTACAAAAAAAAAGTACAAAAATAAGTACAAGAAAATTTATGAAATAGTCTCAATTCAGCTCAAACAATGACCAAGTGAATTGGGGTAATTAGTAAGTAGTATTTAGAATTGGTAATTAGTTCGTAATTATTCCAGTAACATTATGACTTGTTTCACAGCAGACGGTAGTTGTATTTACACAAAATGGTAAGATATTTATTTGCACTGAATTTTACACAAAAGTGGAGAAATACATCTTCTTTTGTTTTGGCATATTTAAAATAATTTAAATTATTTCCTAATATTGATAACTCCCTCTTTGGATCATGTCTTTCTATGAATTAAACATAATCTAATTGTAAATTTGGACATCTGAGGTTCTTGAATGATGATTTTTTTTTCACTTCAACACATACAGCCTTCATTGTGTGACAATTTCGTCCCCTTAGGCACGTTACGGCTTCAGTCTGCATGGCTTGCTCTTTACTTAGATCGAAGATAGTAGCTGATAGGAAATGAGTAGAATGAAAAAAAAAAAACCTTTCGGTGCTTTAAAGTTCAGTCATTCCTGTAACCGATCTCTTGCAAATTCCTCCTAACCGGCAAGGCGGTTCTTCTAGCCTGTCCAATATCTTGAATGTAGGTGACGATTAGATTACGTATAATAAACACCACTCTTAACTCCTGCGTGTGTGTGAAGCAATTAGCTGATTATAGCTGCATGTTAAACACGTAGTACGGACTGCTCCTAGTTGTTTTATTAACAGCCAGTGGGATCATCGATGCTACTTTATAAAGCACTTGATAATCACAAGGATATTAATCTGCAAAATTACATTCCTGGCTGCCATGTGTCGGGAGGTAGTCTTGCGTGAAGTACATACCCATCTTTGTATGGGCAACTAATTACCTTGAAACGTTAAATTGTACCTACCAGCCGTTCAAGTACAGATGAAACTAGAATTTCAGTTATGGCATAACCTAAAAATTTGACTCGGCCTGCGTTGCATAATATGGTGCAGCAGTAGGTATATGATATTCATTTGAATGTTTTAGCACAGCTGCGTTGACGAGACGCCTTGACGAACATAACCGTAATTACAACTCGGTTCAATTTGCTAGGTAACCCACTCGTGCATGCTTCCAAATCTGAGCCCAAAATTCCCAAACACATATTCTCAGTGTCTATGCGAGTGAATATGCGAGGGAGGAGGTAGCAATTATTACATTGGGGAATCTGCTTGATGAATATAGATCATCCTGTATTATGGTACAGATACCTCTTCTAAAGATGTGTTTTCTACACAAGTTTTTCATTTCAGCAAATATATACCAATTCCCTAAAGTGCAGCAGAATGTATGACACCACCTAGCTTATATAATATATATATATACCTATTCCAAAAGTGTAGCACCGTATGTGTGACACCACCCTAGTTTATTTGCAATTCATTTCTAATTTGCTTCATCTACTTCCAGCCTGCATGGCACTTCTTTGTAATTCATGGACATCTTTTTCCGTGATACTTTTTTTTGAAAAGCACCCAGGAACGTATCAGCTTTGTGGTTAATTAATTAGTCCTTCGCAAATAATTGCACGAAGTTATATAGTACAAAGAAGGGTTCGTAACTGCAGTTGACGAAAGTAGTAAAGTGAAGTTCACAGAGTGAGGGATTAGAACTTACAGCATCTCCAAACACATCAAGGACTGTGGGGGATGGATGGATATGGGCCAGGAATTTTGTGTCTATAGCCGATGCTCTTTGCATCAGGTGTGTTATACATACATTATTTAATGATGACAACTATCCTCTTTGTATGAAACATCTTACAACTGTTTTTTTCTCTCCCTTCCTTCCCCCTCACCATGCCCTACTCCCCTTCAACCTCATCCCCAACCTTTCCCCTTTCAACCTCACCATCCCCTTCCTGCTGTTGATGTTCTTGTTTTTTGATCAGAGCTTGTTGTCCAGCTTTTGGTGGTTTATAATTAGAGCATCAATATTTCCCCCCAAAATTTATGTTTGAAAATCATCGAAACATTTAACATTAAAATGTCATTCAGGGGATGAGGGAGGGCTTGCAAGAAACCCCTGATAGGGACCATCTACTATGAATGTCACAATTTTTCTTCACTCACTGAACTGCATCCAATTAAATACCCTCATTTAACATGATCGAACAGTTTCGACCATTCTTGACATTTGAGGACTGAATGATTGATACTCGACTTTAAATCCACTTCCCCCCCCCACCCCCCCTGCCTGCTTTTAACTCCAGTCTGGCCTTGGATAAAATGGCAAGTTTTTGTGTTCAACGATTTTGCATT
>JAODAG010313548.1:0-12366 GCA_027574785.1 Orphnurgus asper | reverse complement strand
CATAGACAAAAGTGCAAACCAAGCATATAAACTGTTTTGTCAGTGTACTAGCTGTTACACATTTTACTTCCATCATGCTTCAATGTCGTGGCTCAATAGGTCAACAGTCAAATGCGAGTGTCATCCGCCATAGAACATTTTCAGCACAAATAAATTTCCGGTTATTTCTCTGTCAACAATGAAAGGTCGTTCAGACTTGTCACTATCCCAGAACGCAACGTTGATTTTAGTCCTTAAGTACAGACACTTTACGAAGCAGAAACTGCGATGATTTGTTATTATTTGAAACATGGACTCCAGGTGATTAGCTTTTGAATGCAAATACCTGATACGAACCAATCATAGTGATTTGCCTCAAAAGGATCATTTAGACTCATTTAGATTTTTGGTGGTAATCCTTTGTGTTCAAATGAGCAAATGTGGCATGTTACTGAATCTCTGCTATACTAATCCATAAAACAAACAAATGTATAAGTTATAACATTAACAAGTAAAAATGCTGGCATCTTCCCATTCTGCCACTCTCAATAAAACTGCAAACATCGGGGAAAAAACTAACCCTGATGCATATTCCTTGGATAACTTTGTTATAAACACAACATCTTGCTTTTACAAGAACTTCGTACACGGCGAAACTAAGACACGGTGAATTATATCGATTTGGATAATGACGATAACTTACCACATAGGAGAAGGACTGCTTGGACAAAGCAGATTGGCCGTTGCTAAACTCAATCTTTACTTTTCCAGAGCGGGTATCGGTGACTTTTCCGGTGGTGCAATACGACCTTCAAATCAGAAGGATATAGTTACAAGATGAAAATATACATTCAGTGTTTACCACCTCACTTTTTACTCTCACCTATAGAATTGACAAGATTTGACAACAGAACGCGGGTGGCAAAACAGAAAGCATAGAAGGGGATAGCATCCTTGAGAATATTTTTCTGTTAGGTATTAAGGAATTTATGTGGCACATTATATGAGGGGAGGGGTGGCAAATATTCCCATGTTCTAGGGAATCTAGGGAGTGTGTGTAACTGGAAACAATAATTATTTCTGATTCGCTTCTACAGTCTGTCACTTATATCCAGGGTCCCAGGTAAACATGACAACAAAATGTTTTACAAAATAGAAGCAGCGTGTAAACTCTGGATAAAGGTTTAAGATAATAACAAATCTTTAAGTTATAAAATCTACATCAGCCAAAAAAAATCAAACCATGCGCCAGAACTGAAAATAATGTTTTCACTGCAAAATGATCATTGATGCCGGCGAACAAAAAACTTACATCTGCGAGGAGACAAACTCTGTGGAATTACAAATGGCGTCGGCCACCATGATATGCTTGATATCGCCCAGGACCAGGTTGTATCCCCGGATGGTGACTTTGGTCCCGCCTGCTACGTGTCCGGTCGTTGGGGAAATCTAAGAGAATCAAACAAATAATAACGAAGATCACGAAATGGGAATACTAGTCTGGTTATGTAAATAACAAAGATCATTAAATGGGATACTGTCCTATCCTAGGGATGTCATCAACTTTGGGTAAATCAGGTCTAAAATCAAACGGTCAGAATGACTATAGAAGGATAACCTAAGGCCAATACAACCAAATATAGAACCAAATGTTTCAAGTATCGAGATAACAAATTCAGAGTAATGGAATTCAATAATAACATAATTTTTCTGCAAATCAAATTCCCCACGAATGATTACACCCATTGACACTTTCGTTGTTAAAACTTTGTTGTCTACTGCCCTCGCAGCCCGGTCGATCTGAAGACCCCTAATAAACGCAGCTTCTACAGTCGAATGTCACAAGTACTCAAAGAGGCAAGCGTAACATTTTATGACCAACCTTTACACGGTAACACATAAACACCTCACGCCTGCCGAAACGATTTCTAAACGCATTTTCTAACTATTTTTCAGAGGAACTGTGCTCGACAACACACGCACATCCAGGGTCACATGGTATCTATTTAAAACAACAAATTAAGGAATTAACTAGGTCACAAACAATTATTGTCCTTCTTCGATAGATGAATGAATGTTGAATTGCAAGCAAATATTTTCATCATCAGACCATCACTGGTAAACTGACCTAGGATTGGTTGTTGAAGGGGTACATGGGAATACGTCGCTGGTGCAAGTCATTCTTGTGTTTTGTATTGATGATACTTTGTCAGATTTGCTATTATAAGCAGATTTTTGTAATGAACTCTTTGAGAAGAGACTGCAATCGAGGATGTTATAAGTGAAGAGAGATAAGATAAACTAAACTGCTGTCTATAGGTCAGGGAGACTTAGTAGGTGTCATTAGCAAAGTTGAATTAGTGTAAGTGTCGATTAAGACCTAAACATCAATGCAAGATGCTGGTCTTCAAAATAAAAGTTGTGCCATATTGTATACATGTATGTATATACGTATGTATGTATGTACATATATGTATACAACGATGCCAGAGAGGAATTTATTTTCCCAAATACATTATTGGCTTTCAAAGAAACACAAAACGAACCAACATGAAACATTCCTAAAAATGCAAGTTACCTCCAAGATGGATGTCTTATCGAACCAGCATCCTACACTTTTAGTGCTTTTCTTATAGACAGGAAAATAATTAGTTTACGATTATCGTGGAACAAGATGGTTTATAATTCTTGGCTGCATGGGCCGTGATATTCTCTGCAAATATCAGCAATTAAACTTAACATACAAACAACACTCAGGAGAGAACAGCGGACTATGGGACTCACATATTTATTTAACTAATCCAAGGCATTTGACCTAGTAACTAAATCATGTAGTAGGCATAAAGGACCAATAAGGAGTTCACAAAATGGACCAAAACTTACACTGGCGATGGTAGGATTCAGACAGTTCATATCTCGACTGAGCGCTGTATTCAGGGAGCAGGTATTAGCAGTGACCGGCGACAGACAGTCGTCAAGCGGAGGACACCAGCCACAGTTGAATCTGGCGTCGATGCTGAGACACATCCCACAGGTCGGTTTACTCACACCATCTAGCATTGTAACGGCCTTTCTTTCACACTTGTAAATGGTCACTGATATGACAAGAACATAGATACGAATGAACCGTCACAGGTGTCACCGTGGTATATCACATAAAAATCAACTGTGCGTGCTGGGTTGATCAACGTAGCAAACATTGAGATGTTAAGGGTCCTTTCTAATTACAACTGAGCACTTAAATCTTGAGCAGCATTTTCGTCCAGTGATGCCCGGAGTGGTGCGGGGAGAATTACAGCCAAGTTGCTTCTTGTTTTCAACATAAATTTATTCAAGAACCCGGCCAATCGAGATCGTTTGACAAATAGAGGGGAGATATTCTTTTGCTTTCTTTGGGATTGAATGACTACAGTAAGATTTCTGCCAATACTCTCCTTATCGCCTGTAGAATTTCATTCACAGAGCTTAAACTTCTTTCTGTTAAAGGTCAGCTGCCAAACATTATACAAAAACTTCCGAATGGTTTGTCGAAAAACATTGGAACGGGGCGGGTGATGAAACAAAACAGATGATTTTAAGTAGATGGCTATAGTTTTCATGCTAGACGAGTGTTTACAATAACATTTCTTTCCATGCTTTTCATAACAAACTTGTTGCGACAAACAAGATTTAGACGATCATTCTTGGCAGGAACAAATTGCAAGAAGAATCTGCACGAGATGCAAGGCTGGGGGGGGGAAGGAATCGTTAGGTTAGAATTTAATGTCATCGACAATTTATTTCTACTCTATATCCTGGACATATCTGAATATTTTTCAAAAGATTTCTCTCCAGTCACATTTCTTAACCTGTAGATTTCACTTCACTCGTGTCACATTCCTGTTGGTTGGTTCCTCAAAAAATTCCATGGCGTTTTTTAAAATGTTTGGGCTTTAGTTCGTAAACTTGAACCTTGTTGACTTAATTTATTTACTTCAAATTCGATAACTTATGAAACATCATGAAGATATATATCCACAAGATCGAGTTGAAAGTATCTTGGTATCAATTTACCGTTTACATCGTCTTGCATGTCTAGCAGAAAATTGCCCCAGAATACTTGAAGTGAACCTCTCACAGATTCTGCCGAACTGGAATAGTTAAACTGAGAAACCGTCGTGACGAAAACGCTTGTGGTATCTTTTTCAGATATAACAAAATGATCCAATGAGCTATAAAGTCAACATCCTATCGAAGCAGTGCAGCTTGTATAACGTCCTAAATAAATTAGTCTGCTACTGATCTTAATAATCAAGATGGAGCCTCACTACACTCAAAATAGTCTTCCTGCTACTGTTCTTCTTAATGAAGATGGAGCACTACACTCAAATTAGTCTGCCATTGATCTTCAAAACCAAGATGGAGCACTACATTTAAATTTAGTCTTCCTGCTACTGATCTTCAAAACCAAGATGGAGCACTACACTCAAATTAGTCTTTCTGCTACTCCTGCTAATCAAGAAATATCAACACCGAATTGAACTTTGTATTTATACCCGAGATTGCTGGATTCTTGTGGGTAATAAAATGATGAAGGAATTGACAAGGGAATATGATCACAGCGCATTAAAGCCCTGACCTCTCAGACCTGACCTTGGCAACCATCGTTGCCAGGACAACTCACTGGTGCGGCAGTGTTTTATTATCTCTTTCTCTGTAGTCCAAACTGTATATCTTATTCTTGACATCTTGATAGATTCAGGTAAGTAATTGTGTTTACAGCCCAAATAACTGTTTAAGTTCAATGACTTGAAGTTGGACAGAAAGGTGTTCCTGGTGTTAAACATTATTCTTACCAGCACGATGATAAAACTGTAATTCCTATTATTAGCAGCACTTCTCTACAAACCTGCATCATAAATGTCATTTGTGAAATTTTACTAATTTTTAACTTACCAAATTAGATGCACATGTGATTTCATTGCTGGACCTACTAGCCGGTATGATCAGCTCGTCAGGACCCTCAAAATAAAAATGGCAGCTGAAACCGAATATCTGTAAACACGAGAAAGAAGTTCATCATCCAATGCAACGCCAAAATTATGCTTTCCTGTGGTCATATTAATTCCTTAATTCCTCGTAACAAATAAATTTGTTAAACCAAAACCAAAAAATGTATTCCTCATTATATTTCTCATCATAATTATAAAACCCTAATAATGACTTATGTGGTTCTAGCACTTTAAGAAGTCGTGATACCAAACGTAATCTGTTGGGATCGTTGACGGCACTAAATCTGGAGTAGTTAAGCTTGGATGACCAATTGTAAGAAATTTTACTTAATTAAAAATAATACGGAAATCATAAAACTTACATCATCATCTGGGAAATTATTGCCACCAGCAGACAAAGATTGGTATCTACCAGCAGGGATGAGCACTTCATCCTTTGGGAGAACGAGTGGGCACATCTAGGAGAAGGTTAAAGAACGAAATAATTGCATATTTTTGGGGACATTGGAGTCACTGGTATTCTTCAGACAATACATGTCAAGGAGACTAACCTATATATAGTGTCCATGTGCAGTTTGTTACAAACAACCCTGTAAATCCCCCATATATAAATTTCTGCGTATTTTCTTCAACAAACAACCCTGTAAATTGATCCCCACCCCTAATATGAATGTGTGCATTACTTCCTTCAAAAACCCAGTAAACCGAACCACTCTAATGCCAATATCCGTGCATTTACATCCTTCCACAAACAACCCTGTAAATGGAGGACTTAAATAAAGCATATCATGAACTTTGACAAATGTAACAACACCAGCTAACTGGCAGATCTCAACCAAATTATCCCAATGAAATCTCAAAAGTAAATATCGCTAAGAGGCTGGAGCATTTCGCTTACACTGGTGTCACCGATGGCAGTCTTGTTACAGCTCTGGGTGCGATCGTTACATTGGTTGCTGAAGAGACACCACTGGCAGCCATATTTGTTTCCGGCACAGTCTGAACAAGAGGACACCTTGGCACAATCGTAGAAGTCAAACGCTGTCGTGGCAATGTTGCGACTCTGGCCGTTTTCTTCGTAATGTATCTGAAGTTCGACAGTTTTGAATCCTGGTTGCGAAAAAGCAAGTTTCTTAAATCACAGAGAATTAGCATTTGTTAAAGCTGGGACGGTGTGACAACATTTACTAACTGTCGTATCGATAAGAGAGTACTAGGTGACCATGTCTACAACTATACTTTGAATTGAGAAACACCTACCAGGATATTTTAGTATACTTTTAATCATGAATGTCTGCATATTTCGATAGATGTTGTGGTTGTTGGAATACGTTAGTGTATTAATTTAAATTCCCTGCCTGATATGAATTAGTTTGCGAGCTTGGATTTCTGGAGAAAAAAAACCTATAGCATCAATGACTTAATTACAAATAGTTGTTATACCAAGCAAATTTAACCAATCACATCACATGACGGATTATATGCATTCACATTTCATCCTGCAGAAATTTTAATCTAAAAAAATGACAATAATCGATGACTATCTCAATGGACTAAAGCTCCCCAATTGAGCCCATACCTTGGACTATGGAGTTTTAAACCTATACACACATCCTGATCATTCATAGGGAAACTTCTAAATTAACAACAATTCTCTTTCATGTCCATTTTAGGTAAGCTCTCTCTTTTTTTCCGATGTATCACCTTAATGCATTCTCCAGCACATATTTACACAATCAAATAATGGTCTATGTAGCTATATCCTGAGCATCTCTGTCCCAGATACACACAAAGGAAATAAATCATACTGAATAAACACTCATTTCCCACTGCTGTGTATCTGCCTCAATTATTTATGAATTCCTAGATAAATCTCCATCATCATTCCAAAGTCTTAAATCAATTTCTGCTTCGGGTCCAACCCATCGCCCTTCACGAAAAGGAAAAAAGATCGAAAAAGTCTTGGCTTGGTAAAACAATCAGGGCCTTTTCATAATGAGGGAAAACAACAATGTCCATCCACCTTTGAAGCTATCTATGAATTTTGAAGAGAATTAACTATTCTCTATAATGTCCTTGTCAGAGTTGGAAGAATAGTTTGTGCAAGATCAGTAATGATGACTAACCACACTGCATGTATGCCTAATAAAACTTGTAACTTTTCTAGAGGTTAGATGACTACCAGATGATAATTTTAATTAGCTTTTAATACATGTTTTAAAGAGTTTCAAGTCGAGGAGCACTAGAAGCCACTGTTTCAAGTTTAAGAGAAGGGGCAATGTAGGTTGGATGTTAGGAAGAATTTCATCTCATGGTGAGATGTGGAGGAGTTAGAATAGCCTGCCTGAGTCTGTCGTAGTATGAAGTGTGTAAATGCCATTAAGAATGCTCTTGCCAGCCACTTGTTTAAGGGATAATTATTGACTTTTGAGGTCTGTTCGGTTATTGTGGTTTTGGGGTCCTTGGCTTTCCAGACCCGATTTGTCACTAAGCTAAATTTAAACAAGAAGAATCTTCGGAATATTATAATATATAGATGTACTTGGATTAGGGTGGAGGGAGGATGGATATTGCGAGAAAAGGGACAGCAAAGGATATAAAGGCACATTCCATATATACCAAAGTTTGTATTACAAGAGGAATATAAAAGTTTTACCTGAAATATTTTACCTAAAAGTTAAAATCTTTTGTTGAAAAATGTAAAATCTGTCCAAGTCGCATCAATAAATTTCATCACATGCTTATGGACGCCGAAGAAAGCTAGTGGTAGCATGCATACTCATTGCAAGAAGCTGACGGTAAAGACAGCAAAGATGACTATGCTGTAGTCAAAATTAGGATTACACAATCATACACAGGTACCTAATACTAGTATATAATTAACTGGTATGTATTTGGGGACTAGGGTGGGGGGTAACTCACCTCCCTCAGTGGTAAGAACATTCCCAGGGGTATCACATATGACCCTGTCCTCGGAGACTGATGCTGGTTGCAACCCCAGCTGAGTTGATCCTTCTACATAGATACAACTCAGTCTTCCAATGTCTGGGATAGGAGGCAAACTTGAAATATCTATAGTCAACTGTAAGTGAAATGAAAACTGCCGGTTTGTAAAGCAGGAACTTTAACGAGCACAATGATATCATATCCATTCCACTATAAAAACTTGTCATAAAGGATCACTTTGCAATTGGAAAAGCACATACCAACATCTTGATTAATCAATTTCGAGCAATAAGCAAGGACTTACAAGTATGTACAGTTTTTCAGTTAATCAGTTCATAAAAGATTGTGTCTGAGCAATTTAAACATTTCAGACATGCTTGAACAACAGAATCATTTTGCGAAAACTTGGGAAGATGAAATCTCTTGGAAATCGAAAACATCTTACTGGACACTGTCAGTGGGTGATAGTCAGCCTGTAATGTCGCATACAGATGGTCATTGACATATTTCTCATTTCTCTAGCCTGGATACGCTAGAAGCTTCTAAAACACTATTGTTTATAATTATATATACTACCTGCGTGGTAGTCTCAGAAGGAGCAAACTCGGGTGCTACTTCAGTAATAGCCAGACAGTCTTCATCTTTTGAGAGCCATCTCAGAGAGGATCTATTCACTGAACCTTCACACACTGCATCAAGTCTTCTGGTACACCTGTATAGGAATAAAAAATAAAAAAGGTTATTTTTAAGTTTACAGAATCTTCACAGAATATATTCAGCGTACATTACAAGTTATGACAATAGCCTATATTGTGTATTTGTGAAAGTCTGTTCAAAACAAAACAAGATGGAATAGACGAAACATTCAAAGAGTGGATCACAAACCTAAATGGAATATATGCTATTTCAATAAGAACACATTGAGGACAACTGATACACGTATGCCACATATTCATGTTGTCACTAACGTAGGTCATATTTAGTAAGAGGTAGTGTGTGGGCTAAGAAGGGGCGGTGCACGGCTTCCTAAAAAGCCTAAAAAAGAACTTACTCAGCTTGCAGGCTGCACCATCCACAGTAAGGGTCCCGGGCATCGTAGCATTCTTCGCAAGTTGTATACTCGTGACATTCTTCCACTGGAACTTTTGTGATCTATGAAATATATAAAAATATATAAACAATTTCATTTAATTGTCGAATTATTTCAGTATTCAGTAAATCAAATCTTGAATAAAAAAGTGTTAATTCACATTTACTAATATGGTCCACGTGGACTCATTTCATTTGCCAGCCAGGATCGACAGCAGATCCATGCACAACACGCGCTCCTGATGAATCCAAACTTTTCAAGTGTCACCTCGTTATCCCATCACAGTGTGACATCTGCTTTCAACCGAAATTATGTATTCGTCTCAAAGGCATACTCAAAAGAATATTTATGCCAGGAATCTATAACACTGTTAAATACCTTAAAAAATATTGGAAATTCCTCATGAATGACCATAAAGCTGTGACATCATAGTCCAGCAAGAAATTAATTTCATGAATAATCGCGCAGGTATTATGTTCTTTTACTAAGTGTGGAGATCCTGGTGATCTTGTAATTCAACCTGTGATGTGCCAGATGTTCGTTCCCCTGAGTATTAGGGAAAATACTTGAATCATAGTGATGATCTTGTAATGAAATCTGCAACAAATCTAAACCTGGAAATTTCTCAATTTTTAATCGTTAACTTCCGAATATTTGCGCCCTAGGTTAAATTCGCTACCTATGCCTATGAAAACGACCACCCTCCTCCTTCTATGAATAACATTGAAAAAAATAGTCAATTAAGTTAAAACAATGTTATGTGATATGTGGAATTACGACTTGTAACGAAAGTCAAAATTGTTATAATTTCTTTTGTCAAGGCTGATCAACATAAATGTCGATGATGCATCTCATATATCATGCTTCAATGATATCTCTGAAATCGGGAAATATCGAGAAACTTACCTGATCTTCGGAGGTCACATAAATGAATTCTTTATCATCGGAGGGGAGTAATCCATTTCTGATGATTGGGGTTTGATGGAGGGTGAGACTGTCATATTCCACCGCTGATGAACCATCATCTAATCGCAACTGTAAAAACAGGAAGAATTTTGAGTTATGTTTTAAATGAAGAGTCTCACATGTAGTGTTTGAGATGGGTTTCCGGCGTCACCATATAAAGTCTGACCGGAAAGTAATAATTATGCAGGAGAAAACAGTACCAAAAACTGCATCTGAGAATCTTTAATTACAAAATGAGTTCCGAGAAAATATATTACGCTCAAACCTGTGAGGTAAGGTACCTTAGCTATAGAGCTTTTTCATCGGAAATATTTTAGCTAAAAAAAGTAAGTATCATTGGTGTAGTACTTCTAAAAATTCAAAATGTGGAAATGAAGAATATTTTTAAAGCTGTTTTAGCGGCTGTATGATCCCACAGTCAGAAAAACTCTATATATTTATTGATCACCAATTAGAACATCAATGCACAGTAAATGATTTTGGCGTAAGGTTGCACACTGCATTATTTAACTTAACCAGTTACAGTTTGGGATTGAGAAGGGATTATTAAACACAAGGCGACCATACAGACCTAATTACTGAAAAAGTAGAAAGATGTAGATTGGTTGGAAACTTCTTTGTTAGCATGTGAGGGAGATCTTTTGATACTACTTCCGTAACGTAGGTCAGCAGCTAGTACTACATGTTATCCAACTGCCCTTCCTAACCATCCACACAGGAATGATTAAAATGGTTTAGATATTAGTTACAAATAAAATGGAATACATTCCAAAACATCTTAACAACAAAACCTCACGTCTGGAGAAAGGGGGGATCAGCAGTATTAGGGTATCAATCTCTTAATTTAATTTGAAGAGATAAAACAACGCCACCTGATGCAAGTTGTTTGAGAAAGAGAATATTGAGAAATGTATGGTGTTTAGTAAATATCTTTGCTGTATATCTATTCAAATTGTGTTCGTTAATTGTTCTGACTTTTGCAGGACATCAAAGACCACATGAATCATGATTGTGTGGAGTCGTTACCTTCTTAAAGGTCCCACTGATGCCACCACTGAAAATAATTGAAGTCTCAAAATGCTGCACAGTAGCAACAGCGGTGATGTGGGTGGAGCTGGAATAAACTGGAGTGGCTGATATGGTGCTGGCCCTGTTATCACCACCTAGAAGGCTCTGGACATTATGTGTGTGGCAGTATTCGGCTGGACTACTCCGATTCAGTAATATTTGCTATGAAACAAATAGAAAGGGAAAAAGGGTTGCAATAACTATTGTTATCAATACGTTCCTTTAGTTTATGGACAATACAAACTCCAGTTGTATAATGAATACAAACTGTGGCACTGCCAGGGGAGGCGTGGAGGTGGTATATACCTCCCAAAAGTTTGATGTGTCATATCGGGTGGTCCGCTGAGATGAAAATCGATCAACGCAAAAAAAACATAATATCATTTGTACCCGTGTCCCCCTAAATTTTGGGACCCAAGCACTGTGCCACCCAAAAATTAAAACGTAATTTGATATGCCAGTGGCTGCAAACCTTAGGATAATCATTGAACTTCCATAATGCTTCCATGAATAATTGATAATTATTTTATCGAGGGAAAATGTGATTAGCGAATAAAGTTCGCTCGATCTCACCATGTATATTTTTGAAATGAACACCAGTTACAACTGAAAAGAAGCATTGTTGGTGTTCTAGTTGAAGCAACATTACATTAAAAGTTGAATGGAGATTATTGCAAGTCAATGGCCAAGAAATACAAACGATTTGGTTCGTTAGGGTATCGTGCTGAGTTTCCTGTCTCTCTTTCTGCTGCGACTACATTCATATATTTTGGTGCACAACCATGCATTGTAGTTGTAACCTTAATTGTGCTATACATCCTTATTGTCTTTAAAGTTGCATTTGCAGCTCTTTACTCTTTACACTTTATAATTTGTATGCGTCCGATTTTCTGGCTGAGAACTAAAATTTGACGGGAACAGTCATGATCATTTGCATACTTTTCCGGCCATGTTATATGGTCTGACTTCATGATAGAGGGCCAAAGGTCATTGGTGAAAGGTTCTTGTATTGTGGTCAAGGGACACAATCAAGACACAAACCCACACCTACCCACATCTACTAAACTGGGGACTGTCAAGTGTACATTTCTATCAGACAAAATGTGATGTAGCTATTATTTAATTATATGAAACATGCAATTACCAAGTTGACAATGACTTGACATGGTGTAGATCCAAGCCAGCTAATGTCAGTGTTGTCTGTTTCCTCCTGAGCGCATGCTAAACGTCTGTCCATAAAGGCTTGGTTGATATCATCCACAGAGAAGATGCAGATGGCCGATTCAGATGAAGGGATGCCACTGGTGTCTGCTTCAGATTTTGAAA
>JAODAG010313527.1:0-12368 GCA_027574785.1 Orphnurgus asper | reverse complement strand
GAGCCTAAAATATATTCATTATTTGGTCAATTCGTGCAAAGACTCTGATACGTATCGTAGTTAAAGTTTGATGTAGACCGGGATATTTTATTTTTCTCTACACATTGGTACAGATTTCAATGAGTTTTAAGGAACCAGGACGTATCCTTTAATAGAATGTTTTACTCAATTTGAAAGAAATTGATTTGTATTACAGGAGTAAGTCCAATTCATTTACCCCTTGATGCTGAACCAGATCAGTTTTCTTTGGAAGTGAAGAATGTCTGTAGAGACAGGTACGTAAATATAGGGTAAAAGCAGGAAAACAAATTGTCTATCATTCATCACTTCTAAACTGTCATAACATTTTTTTTGGTGGGGAGGGGGGGTTAAATTTCGACAAATTTTCAGAAGGATCTGTATCAGGTAGTTGGTACATCATTCAAAGGTTTCATTATAAAAGTTGTACCGTTGATAGTTCCCTTTGAGCCAA
The DNA here is from genome assembly GCA_027574785.1 of Orphnurgus asper. Taxonomy (NCBI): domain Eukaryota; kingdom Metazoa; phylum Echinodermata; class Holothuroidea; order Elasipodida; family Deimatidae; genus Orphnurgus; species Orphnurgus asper. The sequence goes on along the minus strand of JAODAG010313527.1, from coordinate 11,896 downwards.
TTGTTGAAGGGCACTGAAAAGCATCAGATTATGCAAAAGTAGTAACGGATCGAAGCATTGACCCTGGGTTAAATATACAGTAATGACCATAACGTGATCATTGGTTTAAATAATATGGGAATGCTCAAGCCTTGAGTGATATTCGTACAGTCTGAGTAGAGAGTATTATATGTTGGAAGGTTGTTGGGGCTAAGAGTCAGGGCCGGATAATCATTGAGTCCATCACTTTCAATGTTGGCTTCAGTAAGTTAGTTTGCTCATATGACCTCATAGACAGGGTTGAACACTTTAGATTAATGGGGGGGAAAAAATACAGGCTGGAATAAATTAGGTACAAATTGAGTTGATTTTTCTGATCTTTGATTGTGAACTTTTTGTGTATAAGATTATTTGAAATATAGGGAATCGAATGTGGATCACGAATAAAATATCTCGGTACTTGCATGCCTATGGATCATTAGTATAAAACTATATTGGACAGTAACAGCTAAGTAACAGTAACATTCGGTACTATTAACAGTTACTAACTCATTAAATGCTAGGCTTAGCCGCTTTTACTACTTTACTACTTTACAATTTACAGATATATTTTACAACATACAACAACGTAGTACTAAATTCATGTCCTAGAGTGCTATTGGACAACTTTAAATAATGAACTGTTCATTTCTCGTGTGATGGTTCAAAGACAGGCCATTCTCGCTGCTGCATATAGCTAACACCGTACAATCACTACTATAGGCCAGGTGCTGTGTACTGTATGTTCATGTATTTGATATACCGTCAAAGGCTGTGGCATGCTGAGAGCAAATGGCTCCCGGTGATGACAAGATTCATCGCTCAAAGCTACCCCAAACACAGCTGCACCATTCTAAGGATACAATTTCTTAGCACACTTAAATTTGACACCATGTTTCATGTTCTCCGAGGCCTGTTATTGACCTCGAATGAATGATGTGACAAGAGACAGATGTACTCTATCGCCCGTAGGTATATTCTTGTGATGGCGCTCTTTATTGTTACTACTCGTTACAATGTACCAATGCCTTACAAATGGATATGGCAGATCACGTTGAACCTTTTAGCATTCCTATTACGGATTTTGGTTCTCATTGCACTATTGAATCCTACACTGTGGATCGGTAAAGACCTCACTACACACGCTACGCAAATGACCATCCCTTGAGAAATTGGATCCCTTTGCATCGCCATGGCAATGCAGTTATAGCTCTCTCACATTGTCCAGGAAGGAAACATTCGGTTGAGTGCAATATCCAACATATCACTTCTTGAAAGTTTTGGATAACATGTCTGGAGCAAAAACTCCGAACAAATAGAACAAAACTCAAAAAGAATGGCCAGTTCTCCAGAGGTGCAGAATCAACAATGGGGAGTTTTGACTTGAAACGTTCATATCAGGTACAGAAGGCAGTAACGGTTGTGAACGCACCTCCTGACAATAAAACTTTCCATGGAAAGCGAGTCGTTTGAAGATTATACATATGCTGGGATAACAGTAAGATATTAGCTTAATTCCAATTGAACTACTCACTGAGAGTAAATTTCACGTAACAAAATGCTGCTTTAATTATTTTAATTTGGGTTGGCAAATCATTCCTGATATTCGCACCGAATGGTAGTATTATAGAGATCCCCAACAGTAATGTTTCCTCAATGTCATACTTGCTTCATGGTAGGTGCCAAACATTTGATTGTGGAGAACCGGTTTCTGACTGGCTGACAAAAGTGCTTGGACAAAGGTGCAGACTACACAAGCAGAATGCCAACTATGCGAGACGTTGTCGTACCGAACGTAATGTGTTACATTTTGTCCGTAAAGGTCGCTGGTATTATCTCTGACTGTCACGTGTATGAAAATGTAGCATCAAAACTTAACAGCTCAACCAGTGCAGATCGAGTGTCTATACTTATCATCAAACATACAATATAAAACGACCTACACTCAGAAAATGGTATTTAAGCTTTTACCAGAATGCATAGCAGTTTATGGATACGTACATATACAGCAGCTACTCTTGGCTTGCTCGTATGGCACACCTGGAAATTTGGCACTGCACCACCATGTTTGTGTGAAATTGTGTCACATTCATGGTATCTGGGTTATCTATGTAAAACATACTGACTGAAAATATGTGTCTAAGTACAAAGTAGTGACTGCATGAGCACTCTATGCAACTGCACAACATGGTTAATTTCTAACTCACCACACAACTTAGCAGACAATTGTTTGACGCACATAGCTGTGAATTCCTATACCACTTGCACCAAGATGCAAACAATTACATCGATCTGAGCCGTCAATTTAAATTAAACCCCTAATTATTTGAAACAATTTGAATTTCTGTCCAAGGAGTGTGAGGGAAACGTCTCCATCAATGTCATGGATAGATATCAGTGTGGTTTCCAAATACATGGACTCAAATCAAATTTATGTTATAAACCTTTATAGCGAGACTACAGCTGCATTACTTTTCACACCACCAGGTTCGGATGTGACCGGTATAAGCAAACTTTCGTTGGCTAATGTTGATCAGTATCTACTGATCAGTGTTGTGAGTTCGGAGGATCTCCTGCGCTCCTTACCAGGACAGGGCCTGGACATGCTCATGGACCGTTTCAGGGCTAACTTCATCGTCTCCGGTGGGCTAACTCCATTCCAAGAGGATAATTGGAGGAAGGTCAAAATCGGACAAAACGTGTTTGAGGTGAGTGGAAGTTTACTAAATGAAGAACGACAAGTTTAGATATTTACCAAATTCAGTTGAGTATATTTTGTACCAAACATACCGTGGCCGCACTTTGATGGCAGCTGCAGTACTTGAGATTGTACACCATTTGCTTCATGTGAGAACTTCAATGGAACTGTTATAGTTGAAATTTGAAGCCCTTCTGTTACATACAAGGGACAGAGGTTTCTCAGTTAAATGTGTGCTGGTTTTCTTGCTTTACAAAAATGCAGCCACATTGAAGTGAAATGGTCACATGCAGTGAAGTATGTGCTTGTACTGTATAGGTTGGCCTACATGTGAGCAATATCAGTTTTGATTTTGATATGCCTAACCTTTTGTTTGGCCATTCCTTTTTCAGAGAAAAAAAAATTAGAAACTCCCTTTCAATCCATCCTTCTGTCAACAAGCATGTATTTTGCTTCAGATCAGTTTTTCAAAAATTGTTGCCTGAAAAGCTATGTATGTGTTCAAATGGTGAACTGTTGGCCCTGGAAAAAGTGCATAGCTTTAAACAGGTGCACCCTTTTCTCGTGGCAAAAGGGGAGCACATCCTTCAACAATTGTCTCCATCATATGAACAAACGTAAACTACTTTAATAGATGCTGGACCACATGGTCCTCTTGACACAAACTAAGCCACATACCACCGTCTTATAAATTAGTCATCTAGTCAGTACTACTTGCTGCTGGGGAGTCTGCATCTGATTTCAGTCTGCATCTGACAAAGCATACACCCCAAGTGAACAAACCTCATGATTGCTGAAATTTGAAACAAAAGGCTGCAACATTTATGCGATATAGTTATACTCACGTCAACCTGGAGTCTACTAGTAGACTCCAGGTTGATGTGAGTATGCAGGCATCCATGTGCGACCAGTTGAAAATCTTGGAAGTTTATATCGACATTTAAATTACGATATTTACATCGTTTAAATGCTTAAATCATGTTGGTTTCAAAAGTTACTGCTAGTTAAAAAGAGATTAATGGATGTATATAGTAATGGAGGGGGATATTAATTGATTTCATTCACGTTCAGATCACAGATCGGTGCATGAGGTGTCGGATGATATCAGTAGATCAGATGACTTCAGGAGAATCAAAGGAGACCTACATTCAGCTAGCAAACAAGCGTGGTAGCAAAGTAAGATACTAGACTTTAGTTTCAGTTGTGCAGCATGGCTTCCTACATCAATATCAAGTGCTTTTCAAAATTATAACTTTGAGCAGAAATTAAGTCAGCCTTCTATCAAATGTCATTTGTCTCAGCCCAAAAATAAATTAAGAAGCCACACCTATGCAGAATTAAAAAATATGCTTTAAATGTTTGCTTAAAAGATAGTGTGACTCATGTCAACATTCCTTCACTTCGTTTTGGCTGGTAGCAGTTGACATGTGTGTTATTCCTTTAAATGTGTTTGAAAACTTCCATTAAATGCTTTATTAAAAATGTCCTTTTTCATTCTTTGTTTTTCAATTTGATGTCCGATCTTTATTAACGATATTTGAATTTAGTCGCCATTTTTTGTCAACTGGTTGTTCTCTATTGCTCGGCAGGCAACATTTGGTGTGCTGTTGAGGAGACTGGAAGAGGAGTCAAATGGGTCTAATGTTTCCATTGATATGGAGGTAGAGGTATTGCAGTAACCTCGCAAGACCCCAAGAGCATACTAACTGTATTCTTAGTACAATGAGGTGATTACTAGCTGTGTCATAGATATGTATATTCTTAATTAGCTTTATAATGTGCCGTAACGTTTAAAAAACGTTTCGTGATACTTTATAATGTGGAAATATGTACAAAGTTACTGTACATCTCTGAGGTCGTCAAAGATAACAAACGATACAAGAATAAAAGTGACCGAGGACTGTAAGACGTTGGTATATCTAAAACACAAGAAGTTAGGCATATTACCCAGCTAGCTAATGCCATTATGTCACAGCACCAGGTGTGACATAATTTCATGGAATTAAAAGCAGCTGAAGTATTGAAATTAAAGGAATTAAAAGCAGCTCTGAAGAATTACACCAATGTGATACAGATATTCTCTCCACAGTATGACGGTGGGGTGTGCTACCAGAAATTGAAACATTATTCAGAAGTTTGGGTAGCCCGATCGATCTACTCGTAATCTACATTTGGCTATTAAATAATTATGTGCTGATCTTTCCAATGGTTATTATACCTCTATATGTATTATATTTATCATTTTCAATTTTTTTTAGCAATTTCATACTAGAGAAATAAACTTTTTAATGGAGTATAATAATATTGAATGTTAATATTATTGTTTTACTTGATAGTGAAATCAATGCAATATACCAACCATGAATTCAAATAATCTAAATGTACTATGAAGAATTATTAAAATAAAATACCTTATGCCAATGGTGTAAGGGTGCTTACATGGAAATGTTGAATGATGTAACAGAAATTGTCAGATACAGAGTGTAATGTTTAAGTCTGTTTCAATAATGAATTTTCTCTCTGAAAATCACATGTAACCTTTTAATATTTTATACCAGACAACTTACTGCACTTTCGTTTAATCCTTGGAAGGAAAAAATGAAGGGAAAGAAAATTATACTGTCCGAAATACCTAGCTCTATCAAGTGTGAATTCATAGCAATTTAGCTGCCTTAAAAACGTCAATTGACACTTCAAGATGTGATTATTTATTCTGTTTGCCATATTCCATGTTTATTATTCTTTGTTTTCTTTTATACTGTCTCTTTTTTGGTGATGAAAATAGTTAGACTACATGTGTTGGAATCCACCATCAAATGTATGATATTGAAAATTTAATAATTGAAAATTTAATAACAATATACAAATATATATATGTAACAAAATAATCCATTTGATATACTGTTCATGTTGTTTGTTTACAGTAATCAGCAGATTTCTTTTGAAGATTTGGAATTGTGTATGAACCACTGCAGGCATATTAATTAACCTGGGCTTTGGGAGAATTTCCCCCTCCCAGATCCAAACTTGGGGGATGAAAGAATATAGTTCCCCGGCCACCTGCAGGTTCAATAAAGTTCCTCCGCACTTGGGTCAGAAGGCATTAAATAATAACAATATTCTTGCGATACGCACGCACTGGTTGTGTTTTGTTTCCTAGTAATCATGCAGCGTTGCCTGCTTTTAAATCTTCCCGTCCAGACCCTTACTCCATGGCACTAAAAATGGGGCTCTGGAACTTTAACACTGGGGTCATTAAAACCTGTGTGATGACAGCTTGGATAACAAAGGATGCTCGCAGGCAGTATTCAGTACAAGGCAATTTTAGCAATAAACCTATGAAATTAAGGTAAATCATACATATAAACGTCACTGTGAAACCGTTACCAAGATCTCTTTGTGACTACTGTAGACGTTAATATCATACTTTGTATGGGAGCTTTCATTTTGCATGTACCATCATTGCCTTAGTCTATAGCAGCTACAAGGTTATATCTGGTAAAACTTGTTATCAAGACATGCAATTCATAAGTGATGACAATGAGACGAGAGGCTGCCAATGCAAAAATTTGGAGCAGCTAGGCTACAAGATATAAGTTGATGTGACATGATTCTTCAAATGTAATGCATGTTTACCATCACTGCTTTAAATGGTGTATTGGAATCGTTGGTAGCTTGCGAATGATTAACCAGTTCGTAGTTAACGTCACAGACGAGGACGTATCGTCATCATTAAAGCCAGTTTGTCTTTCAGTTTTGGGTTGTAATTAATTAATTTGATGGGCTGGCATTTTGGCTACACCGATGCCCTATGCAATTCATCGTGGCATGTGTGTACATACATCATGGCTTGCTCTTGAAAATTGTAACTTCGACACGACGTGTTGGATCAATGTCACGCTACACAAGTAGATACACCATGATGAGTTGAACCTGCCTTAGGCTTTTATTTGTATTTGGTGATTGTAATCTGAATGTAAATGAGTGTGGCAGGGCTTATAATGTAAATATACTTTAAATTGGGAAAATTTGCACATGTGTGATTAGTTTTATAATTGGTATGGTGGTGTTAATGTTATGTATATTTTGATATCATGATAAACTATCTTCTCAGAACACGTACAATCTCAACAAAGACACAGTTGGATCAATGTCATACTAGACCGGCAGGTGTGTCATGAAATTTTGAATTTCATGGTTGTTTTAAGAAAACCTTCCCAAGAATGAACTTGGGAGCTGCCACCAAACAAAGGCAGCAATTAATTACCACAGCATCAAATACCTACTGACCAGCTTCCCAAGTCCTATATCGATTGGACTGCTGAGGTCAAGAGATCATTGGGCTAGTGCATGTAGTGCCACAAGTGTAATGCATGTATATCTTGGAGGACACATAACCCCACCATTAATCGGCATGGGCCATCCTTCACACCACAGGTACTCAGACACATGATCTAATAGTAATAGCATTCATAGCCTCGACATTAAAGAGCCGAGGTAATTGGTAAACTTCTTAAATGTCAATGTCCTCACAACATGTTTTATCAATGTCATACTTGACAGGTGGGTGTGCCCTCCCTTACTTCTCGGGAGATTTTGGGCACACGAGGAATTTCTCGCGAGAAATGGATATTCTTGCGAGAATAGCGATTTCTCGCGAGAAATTTTAACGAGGAATTTCTCGCGAGAATTTTCTCACAAGAAAAGGATCTTTCAACCAGATTTGGCAAAAAATATTACCAGTTCTGATCAACTTTAGCTATATAGTCACTTCTTGCAAGTTAAAGGTGCCTCTTACAACTTATTCCAGGCATATAAAGGTCCATGCATTCACAGGTCTTGCACAATAGTTTACACCAAGTCTTCTGTCAACTACGAGGTAGCTATGTAGCACACTAGTGTCTCTCTTGTATTGTGGAGCACTGGACACTGAATAACATGGAGGTTTCAACACAAAAGGTCATATAGAGTATAAATACAGTAGATTAGCCAAGTTGGTTAAATACTCAATGCAACATGCACATGTCTATATCCTTCCCTAACAGTTTCTCCTAGAAAAACAAGTCTCATATTCCTGATAAATACAAATGATTATGGTAACTCCTTGGATAATAACCAGGGGAAAACACAGAATGTTTTCTTTCCTCTCTTGAGCAACACTCCTATACTCTAGTGAGCAAATATGTTATGTTTAAAATGAGTGTGTTTCCCTCTGACTAGATCTGCTGCCCAATCACAGCAAGGTATTAACTAACCACAGTTGTCCAAATCCTTTGTACAGCCTCAGGCTGCTAGGCTATGTTTTGAATGAATATTGGGGATTAGTTCAGGTATACTTTGATTACCTCCTAGAGTGTGAATTACTGAACAATGAAATAGAGGCTATCAACTGCAAAAACACCAGTTCCACTAGAAATACAAAATATCTAGCGAGATCTCATGAACTTCTCGCGATATCTCGCGAGAAATACAAAATTTCTCGCGAGATCTCATGAACTTCTCGCGAGAAATTTCTTGCGACTGGATCTCGTGAGAAATTTGTATAAGGGGATAGTTCTGGTACTTTGCTTACCTCCTCCTAGAGTGTGAATTACTAAACAAATCAACTGCAAAAACACCAGTTCCACCAGGAGTTAGACTTTTACTGTGACATCGAAAAGAGGTGTGAATGCATCATATCACGGAACAGAAGTAGCAAACAGTGTGTCTGTAGATTCAACACAACTTCCTTGCTAGTTTATCCAAAAAAGTAGGTACAGTGGGGGAAAAAAAGGAACAAAATTCCTTCTGGCATCTGCTTCGGCCTTTTCAGTTCAAGTTGAAACCAATGTTTTTCATGTTTCACAAAGCTGGTGCAAAGTCCAAGCCAATCTGTTTGATCATAAAGTAGGGTTGGGTACGTATCACACTAAGAAGTTTCATCCATCAACACTGTGTGTTGGATAGGTTCCACACATCTGTATGTTTTAGACGGTGGTCAATCTGGTGTTCACTATTGTCTGTCTGATGGAGACGTAAAATGGTGCCAACATGCCTGCCACATGCCTGATCTCAAAACCTCTTGTGATAATCTTTTCTCATGACATAATTATCATGAACTTCTTGTAAGATCTCATGACGGTATTCCCACAAGAACTTGGTAACTTCTCATGAGATCTCATGTAATTCATGAGATCTCATGAAATTCTGACCAGATCCTGTGAGACTTTTTATAAGGGTGGTGTCACTGGTAGTCGTCACGGTGGCCAATGGCCATCATATTGTTAATAAAAACAAATAATTGATATTCACTCTAATTTTCTGTGCAAACTCTCTCTCTTAGGTGTCCATCCTCTTATCAAGGATACGTGCAGGTTAACATTTTGAAATGTTTACTGGATTTCAAATAATTTATCATAACCGTGCTCCAATTTTTATCCCAAATCTAGGTTCCTGCATGGAAATCGTGAAAATGTATGGGTGAATACGGAGGTAGAGCCTTGCCATAAGTGTGTAGATTTGCATATTGACCTGGTGACATGTTACGTATTTTCCTAACATCCATTTTGGCATCAATCGATGGATTACGAAGTATTGTAATTACGGACAGTGTGTGTGATTATACAGTACGTGTGAACAGTGGTGAAACCGAACCACAGCTTTACAGTTGTTAGGAAATGACGTCACATACTTTCGTAAAAATATATTCATTTTTTGGTCAATTCGTGCAAACTCTGATACGTATCGTAGTTAAAGTTTAATGTAGAACGGGATATTTAATTTTTCTCTACACATTGGTACAGATTTCAATGAGTTTTATGGAACCTGGACGTATCCTTTAAGTGTAGTTGTTCTGATTATACTAAATAATAGATTTAATAGAAATTTCTCGCGATCTCGTGAGAAATTTTGTACTTCTCTCGCGAGAAAATCTCACGAGAAATTTTGTACTTCTCTCGCAAGAATATCCATTTCTCGCAAGAAATTTTTCGCAAGAATATCCATTTCTAGCGAGATTTTGGGCACACGAGGAATTTCTCGCGAGATCTTGTGTAATTCACGCAAGACTGTTTTATAAGGGCTACTGTGTTGGTTTTCATATCATGAATATTAATAAGTGAGCAATTAACGTAAGATTAATGCCAATATTTTCAGAACCGTAAGGTTTTATTCCAGGCTTACTTGGTATTATATGGTGGTGTTGGCTAATGTTAATAGGTACAGTTCATGCTAAGTTTTCATCTGATATATGTACATGAGTGGACAATACTTAATTCTAAGTCCATGAAACTTTGTCTGCAGGATATCTTGATAAATGTCATTGTAGATGCATGTCATTCTTGATAAACTTAATGTCAGTCTTGATATTGTAACAGTTGACTGGTAGGTGTGCCATGATAATTAGAGATTGATTTTGATGATCTTATCATGAATATTAATTAGTAGGCATGGCTTCCTGTAAAATCCTTAAATGTCAATATCTTCACAACCATATACTGTAGATGCTTCATACTTGATGTGCTAATTATGTCATAAGTACATTTTCATATCACTGTATCGTATATCACTGGCAGCCATTTTGTTTTATGTTTTTTGTTAACCAAGCTCCAGAAGCAAGTCAAAAAAATGCAAAAACTTGCCTACCTGAAATATCACTAGAAAGTCTTTGGATAATAACAACAATAGCCCACCCGCCAATTCACATTAATCAGATCCACGGTATACCTGGAACAGTAAGTAAAGAGAATGTCTACTATTGATATTTATTATGCAACAGAATGTATTGCTTTTTGGGCTGATTTGATAAATAAAGACATGATGTTAAAATGACCACAAAAACACAGTGCTGATGAGTTCGGACTTCCCATGGTTTTGTAATTCAGTTTGATATTCGTTGGGGTTTCATTGAATGAGTGGCAATAACTTTGTTCATCAGGCACACTGTTTCAAACTCCACTAGCTATATTAACAATGCATAAGTAGAGAATTCTGTAGATGTAGAGCAAAACTGCGACTATTGGTCTGTGAGTAAAGAAACTAGCTTCAGAGTTAAGTTATTCAAAATTACGAAAAAACAATATAATCCAATAATATTAGTACTCTTATCATATATTGAAACTAGAATATATACCTTTATTATAAACATTTATGTTAAAATAGTTTAAATATTAATGCTAGTAGGTATGATTATTCTTAACATGCAGGCCTATGATTCACCAGGGAGGGCATGAAAAGTTTTTTAATCCACTACATGCATCTGTTGCAAAATATTTGTAAGAGGATTATTTTGGTCATTATACCCATAACAATTTTCTAAAATAAATTAAAGTGAAATTAGGTACACAACCTATAAACCTCTAAATAGATCTTGAGAGACCTATGTCAAAAATAATGGTTTCAACTACACACAGGCCAAACATTTACTGAAGGAAAATGCTATAATAGTTACAACACTGTAGTTCAATGTGTGCCTTTCAACTTATGCAAATAACTTAAATGTTTGCATGACACAGTAAATTGCATATCACCACTTTCGTGTCAAGCAAGAATCATGTCAGGAATGTGAATTACTCCTAAAACAAACGGAACATCTCCCAGGCATAAATTCTGAAATGCATTTCTTTTTCTTGTACCTCCCCAACCCCCCCCCCCATTAATAACAAATTAATGAAAAATTAACTGCATGGCCTAGGCATGTATAAATACTTTCGTACCAAGAGTATATCGGACCCATAGTCTTGAAAATATTTACCGGAATATACACCACGTTTTGATAGCAATCCAACATGCTTTATACTTGAGTTATGTTAAAGCAAATGCAGCTGTCACACACATGCATGCACGCTGACTTAATGGCATAGGGTTCCTGATACTTGGCATTGGAACCAAAACAAAGTTGTACACAGGAATTAAATGATTGATTATCATGTATGAATTAACTTACGAGACATAGTCAGAAAATTATTATATAATAAATAATAGACAATTAACACAGTTATTGTCAACTTGAAAACGTATGCAGAATATAGACAATTATTGTAAACAACAAATTTGGATGGAAACTTTTGATAACCTTTAATATTCACGGACTACGGTCTAAATCTCATTTACTCAATGGTTTCATTCGTGACGTTACAAAATTGGAATGTATAGACAAATGCAATTTTGATTGTTAAGATATAAATATATATATATATATAT
>JAODAG010313516.1:0-12371 GCA_027574785.1 Orphnurgus asper | reverse complement strand
ACCTATTGTTTTACTGTAAACAATAGCTCTCTTTCTACAATATATCTCGCATTTTACACCAGCTTGCGTTTTACCATAAGCTCCCGTTTTACAGTATAGCTCTCTTTTAATTTCAGTTTATTTTAGTTTATCACTCGTGAAATCAAAATCAATATGTATATATATATATATATATATTGTATAAACAAATGTATTGAATACTTACAATATTTCTGTGTTCGATGGAAGATTGATCTCTCTGAGAGATCGGAAGGCCGAACCCCTGCACTCGACCATTCTGTGGGTTTCCTTGCATTCGCACCCGCTGGCTTCGCACTGGCCCGCCAGTGTCTTATGGGTCCCCTCTATCGCCGTGGTCTTATCGGGCGCTGTCGTCTTCGTCGTCGTCGTCATTGTAACGGACGTGGTACGTTTATCTATTGACGGGAAGGTCGCTACCATCCAATCTGCTAGCACCATCGTCTGCCACCCGGCCAGCAACAAGAGCGCGAAAAGAGTACCTCTGGGCATCATGGTCGTATACACCGTAGTATGTCACACTGACCTTTCGTTACCGATGTAACGTATGAAACCGACACGATTGGAGGGGGGGGGGGGTTCGCGCGTGAAGTAGCCCTCTCTCGATCTCGAGATGTCCTATTCCCATGAAATTGTAGGCAATTGCTGTCAGCCAGGCCTCAGATGTTCTCACTTTTCAGTTTGACCAGACACAGAGGACAGAGGCGACGGGCGAGGACGTTCCGCGACTATATAATAAGACCCGCGATTTTGTACCCTTTTCAAAAGTTCACTGTGTCAAAACAAAAGGAACATTAGCAGCCTATTTATACGCAAGACGAGAGTATGTGATAAGGGTCGTATAATATCCCGCTCGGCACTGAAATTTAAACCATCTCAAAGAGACGTATATAATGTCTTCAACGAATTAAACTTACACTGACACAGATAGGAAAAAAAATGCCGGCACGCGGAAGAAGACAAATTGGTGGTTCGCATCAAGTTCCAGACAGTGTAGTTCCTGCGCGGATTATGTATTCTCTCGAATCATCTCCGGAACGGAACACCTTCTTCGGCAAAACATCGAGCTACAAAAAAAAATGTACCTCCGACTTTAACTCATTCGGCAAGTTAGTGACACGCCGAAGACGAAACCGATCGACTCCTTGACGGTAAGATGTTGTTCAGCTTTGAGAGAGTATAGTCTTCCTCGGATGCTATAACGAGAGCGACCCGGACAAAAAAAAATTAAACACCGTAATATCATAAAATAAATCCTACGGCTTGCCGGTCTATATATTTTCTTCTTCGTGTAGAGAGGTTTACTGATAAATGAAGAAATGAGTAAAGTACGCGGTGTTCAGCTGCTAATAACCGGCGGCAGACGCGGCACCAAAGATGAAAATATGATCATGTAGCCTATAAGTTAGGCCTGCCTATACTGGAGGCTCGTTTTCGGATACCTGACAGGTTTACAACTATTATCATAGATCTGTATGTCATTATTGATGGCTTAAACCCCCAAAAACAAAACTCCACGCCGCGTTTACCTGTTTATTAAATAACTTTCTTTTCCTTCAAAGTGGCAAAGCCTGCAGTCGAATGGCCTCGGCGGAGCCGTTTGTTTGTGAGACTAACTCGGGCAGCCGACGGGCTAATTTGGTCAAGGAGCTCGGTGCCATTATACGTACGTTAGGCTTCTTATGACGTTCAAGCTGACCATCATCTTTCGTTTCGAGCTACACGGTATACTTTTCTAATCGACCCGGGAAAGTAACAGCGCGATAGCAATATACGGTAGCGAATAACGACCATCGAACTTCGCAATACAAGCAAATACCGTGTCTCTCAGATCGAATTATATTTAGAACGATATCTTTTGCTTGATAGAAAATCTGCCCAAGAAAGAACATTGGCCTCCAAAATCAACCACAACGGCCACGGCATCACGGCGAACCAAACCTGATCCACTTCCCAGCCCCAATCTTGCGAGTGTATGTAGTGCCACGCCATGTGTAGCCCTCGTGACGAACAACTATCAGATGGATAGCACGAGCTAGGGTGAATGAGCGACAGACACATCGTGGTTTAATGTTATTAACAAATCTCCATGAAAGAAAGGTCAGAATATAACATACTCAGAGTCGTTGAGAAGTTGATCGTGTTAATTGGATGGCCCTCACTGGTTAATTAATGCCGTGGGGTTATGTCCTCGAACAGAACCATGCGAAACGCTTTACGTGGCACTACACTAGCCCGATGATCTCTTGGCCTTACTAGTCCCATACCGGTAGGCCTTGGCGCTGGGAAGTTTTTCACATGCCATGTGGTGCCATATGACGTATGCTGCAGTTGTTAATGGTTTAGATCTTTCATGGGTGGGTTTTCTTAAAATAAAAAATAAAAAATTGATAATTGATAATATCACGGAGGATCATATATACGTACCCACACAGTTTAACGGCTTCCGCACTACAATGACAATGCATCCTATAGCTTATCATATTCCAAAACTTACAGGTTGCAGTAAAGATTTTTCCACAGAATTTATCGACCAAAACAACAAAAAAACAAATAAAAAATGAAAAATGAGAAATGATTAATGACATCGTTCGTTTGTCATTAAATGAGCATTACGCGGCCCTTGAGTACCGTATATAATGTATATAATAATACTAATAATAATCTTGTAGGCGTCAGTCACACGCGTCTAGGTATAATTATTCTATGTATTGTAATACGGTATGCGTTTGAAATGGCTTAGGTTTATAGTAGACAGATTTATCAGTCCCTATACAGATTGAGGCATTCAACCGATAGCCGGCCTATATTGTGTATAGGAAGTGGGTCTAGAGTCAAATAACGGGTCGAAATTTTCAAAGGGGCCTAGTGTATTGGCGACAAATTATTTTTAATTAAATTTAGTAATCTCATGGACGGTTGATACGGTAAGTGGCAGCAGCCCAGAACACGAAAACGCTGTATTTCATGGAGTTTGTATTCGGAGTTTAGGGACGTTTAGGGATTTTTAGAGGTGGAGGGTTCATGAATATTCAACAGTGTCTCTTAACACCTGTTTAATACTGCAAGGTCCTTCCTGTTACACATTTTGAGAAAAAACACCTTACTTTAAGAAATAGAAGAATCTTCTACCTAAACGTCAAATGCGCACATGGAAGGCCGAAGAGCAGCGAGAATACATATTATATCTGACACTTAGGGTTGAACTTGTCAGTCGCGGAAGCAATCCTACCCTTCCCGGCTGGTAAAAAATATGGAAAACGCTAAGTTTAGCAATTCAGATGTTATTCCAATAATGTTAGACTGTGTAGATTTGTATATATGTACTAGAGGGTAAATTTTATCCTAACAATAAAAAAGTGTCAATATGGACACAGAAAAGATGAATCCTATTCATCAATCCTAGTTTGTGAATATCTGTTTTTTCGTCCGGCTTCGCAGGCTCCGACAGAGGGCCTTCTCTGGCGAAATCGATGCCCTTTCAACAAGATTGTCATGATTTAAGTGCAAAAGTGACAGTTCCATTGAAGGAAACTTTAACTTCTGACAACGACTGAGACTAATTTTATAAGTATAGAAGCATCGCCACTTGTGATCTATATAGGGTAGCCTAAGTCAGCCTAATCAGCCTCACATAAAATCGCAGAACACGTCCTACACTATACGAGCTAGGCTGTTATTAATCCTCACCCGAATTATAATCTCTTAGTTTGAGCCGTTTTCATGGTAATAGTACTGCATTACATTGTGACGTTTATCTCGTGGTAGACTAATTCTGTCCAACATGAAATAATTATAAAAGTGACTTGAGCTATATATCAGACACACTTACATTAGCTATGGGGATATGTCAAAGTAGTGGGTGAGATGCCCTTGCAATCGGTGGTAACTCCCAATACTGGCTGACTTGAGATTCTATTTAGTAGGATAAATACTGTCCGACCTTCAGGTGTGGAGATATTTTCTTGCTTCTTTGAGGGAGATAATATTCCATTGAATCTTCCTTCGAAATTTAATAGCCGGCAAAAATGTGGATTTATGCGGGTCTCTTAACAGAAAGGACTGCTTCCCATGAATAAACGTAATTTTTTAACTTTTTTACTTAAAAACGAGCGGATCGGTAGGCCTATAATTGTAATGCTGCTTAATTACCTTTCCAATACTGCTCCTATCTTTCATTCACTGAACAGTGATCCTACCTATATTTACAATGTTTGCAAGTATAGCAACTCGGTGTCGTTATGTATACATTTAGCCGTGGTCGGTTATACCTTCAAGATATTTTTTAAAGAGGCTTTGTTTATAAGTTACCATTATTACAAAACTCGTACTTCGCAATTTCAACGAACGCATGGGTACGAAATTTCGGTGTAACTTTCTGGAACACCCTTCCAAAACCAAGTTAGTAAATCCTGATGCAAACCTTTGCCAATTTTTTTAAGCACAGTTTGAAAGTTTATTTACAGCATTTAAGCTTCGATTCTAGATGGCTAATTTATACTTATAATTTTTCTTCATCTTTTCCCTCTAATTTATTCTCTTTAAAATTAAATTTCGTTGGTAATTATGAGGGACCAGCCTCGAAAATCACTGCTTACATCCTAATGAGTCCTCTACTTTTTTGTTTTGGTTACACCATTGTATGACACCATTGTATGACACCACTTTGTTTTGTATGACACCATTGTATAATTAGTTTAAAATGCGAAAAGGTGAAATAGATAAATATATAAATGAATGAATAAATGAATGAATAAATTGTCATTCCCTTCAAAACTGAACGAACTTCATTATACGACCGGCTACGCTCACTGATTTAAAGCTATGAAATAAAACGGTCAGTCAGTGACGTACGGTGCTAACTTTTCAAGTTTTAAAAGGATTAGTCCAGTTTTCGTTAATATAAAATAGGAACATAAATCTCGGCAGCTTGGCAGTGAAATTTGGCATCCAATTCCTACGGTTTCGTTTTCGATATAATATTCACAGTTGAATTCGTTGTCATCATTTTCTACCAAAAGTGAACTTCAAGCTTTATTTTATTTTACATTATATTGTTTCGACCTTGGATTGGATAGGATCACTTAACTAATACCTAGATCGCTGGCTGTGAAATATAAAACAATACCTATGCTCTAAGGTGTAATTTACATTATGGATGCATCCAAGTTTGTAGAAAATCAGTGGACGTAGATTTTGTAAGAAAACTAAGCCAATATTGGCGGGCGTGTGTGCAACTACGTCATCACTCACCTCTGAGTTTCTTCAAGTTCAAGTTTCTTTTGCTAGGTATAAACAGGCTAGCTGTCACCATCTCAAAGACGCCGAGAACTTAGGAATCGAGCCAAAATTCACCAGGATGCTTAATTAAAATAATTCATATAATTTTGACCTTGACTATCCATTTAAAGTTGTACGAGTTGTTGCAAATATAGATTTCCGCATGCTTTGACAACAATTTAGGCTAGTATTTAATAAAATAGACGTGATCATTGAAGAACTAAACCTCCCATCTCAGTATTCTTGTTCAGATATAAAACGTCGACGGAAATGTATTTATTGTATATCAAACCCGATTGCAAATTGCCTTTGTTTTCTAATATAATTGAACCTTGGAAAATTATTACGACTGCTATCAATGCCTGCTGTAATTTGCAGACAATTACAATGAAACTACTTAGTCAGAACAGTAAAACTGGTGACACTATTTCCACAGAATCGCGTAAATTTAATTGTGGAACAAAAGCAAGACAGCTTGTAATTAATGTAGGGGGCCAAATGATGAGGACTCAGGCATGATCTGGATTTTTAATTAAAATTAATCAATTTCAAGCATGTTATATCTTAGCAACAGCAGAATATATGCAGAGGAAATTGGACCATGAATGCGTGTAGTTTTAATTCTCTGTCAAGTTAAGTGTTTCAATTACAACAAGTTTTCCCGGGTCACGGTAAACTATTTTCTGAATCACTGAACTATTATAGTTCTCCGTTTGCGTACCAAAGATACGGGGTAAAATAGTAGTAGCGTGCTACCCTATCCATGGCGCGTGAAAAGTTAAAGCGCGCCAAGTACTGCGATCAGTTTTATAACATTGAACGCTGAGCCTGCGCCTGACCTGTCGAGGCTGTGCCAAAAAAGTAACTTTTACTACATTTTTTGGGGTTACTTAGACAAAAAGAGTCACCCAGGCCGGGACAGAGAAATGCAGGCTCTTTCAAGCAGCCATGATGTAGACGGTACACTGTCCATGATTGATGTGCTAGAGGAAAGTGAAGAATTAGAAGAGGAAGCAACGGCGGTTCTTGGTGACAGCGATGACAAATTTTGTACATACGCAATGGTACAATAATAATAATATAACCTTACGAACAGGCTTTTTTTCACGAATTAATTTGAATTATACACAATGTAGCATAGCCGCCTATGTCTTATGCCTGACGTTAGGATAGGATAGGAATATATTATAACCTACGTAACCTAACTAACTGACTTACACTCAAGTTACAGTTACACTAAACCTATGGTTAATTTGAACGAAATCGTTGTCAAGTGTACTCATATAGATCATGCAAGTACTGCGTCTGAAGTAAGAAGAGTAAGGCTAAGATTACAAAATAGAAGTAATGAGGACTAAATTAAGACTCAGTGAGACAGACTAGAAAGACTAGAATAAGTAACTTAACGTAATGTAAGTTGTAACTTAGCATAACTGTAATGTAAGGATGTTGGCTAGCATTGCTGCAGCACACAAACGTATTACTATTATTACGGGTCATTATTTGTCCTTGATATGAGAGTAAATCCCATTATCCAGTTCAAAACGTACCAGATTCTCTATTGGTCGCAAATGTTCATATATATACTCATTAATTTAACCACATGGAATGTATATACCACCCGGTATATTATGTGACAAACCATAACCGAGGAATGGTTTCATTTGCTGATAGAAAAAGAGGCCATAATTCTTGATGCACACTGTAGGTACGGCACCATTTTCAGAGTGACTCGCGACCTATGCTGATCTGCTGGCAAAACGAGTGTGACTTATATCCTGTACTGCAAAGCAATCATGGTGACACAGTTTTCTTCACAGTGGTAATGTTAGCTTCAGCTTCCATGTTTGTCTACCATGGTTTGCATCCTTGTGACCACATATAGTCACGAGTAAACTGCTTGCTTTGCAACAGTTTTGTTTCATCCCCCAACTAAAGCTGCTCTGTTCAACATCGGTAGCAATCATTCGCACTCGGTAGCAATATAGGAAATAGAAACTCAGCGCAAGGCACAAGAAAGAGGTCAACTTGTCGTCAAAGTAGAGGTCATGGGAAGAAATAGCATTCTTTGACATTTCAGAATAGCGACGATCATCAAGTTGCCGATTTTGGCACATTTCTTGAAAGTATTTAATGACGTGAGTGTACATACCAATGTTCTATTGTATTTGTGTTGTATTTCTGGGATAATCAGATATTTCCAATTTCCTTATGTGGAATTTACTCACATATCAGGCCTAGGTTTGTTGAAATAACTACTATGACCCATTTGATCAGCTGAGTGGTTTTACAGCGAATTATTCCATTGAGAATAATTAAGAATCACTGTCCTGACAATCGGCAATGCAGAACCATTTAAAAGAAATATTTGATCATATAGGCTATTTTACGTAGCCGATAATTAGTGCAGTGTAACGTTATAGGCTAATCAGATTGACCCTGGGTCGTAATTTGTCTTTTTACGGTATATGGTAACTAATCTTGTATCAGTAATTTTTATTGGTAGTTGTTGACTTTATCTGATCTCATAGTACTCTGATCTGATCTCTCTGGATGTTTCTTACTAACATGATCTGCACATGCTTTCACAGTCCATTTATGAGCCCTTTTTCCTCCCCCAAAAATACCCCTTGACTGTAGGTAGCCATCTTCTGGTAGCATCTATGGTAATCACTGTTAATAGCTTACTACACTGTATGTCATTTCTGCACGAAGGCTTCCTTGGTTTATCACAACATAGGGAATTCCTGGTCAGGTATATCTCAATATACAAAATTCCAAATACATTAATAGTCATATATTTTGTAGTACATCCCCCCCCCCTCTCAAGAGATCATGCTGTGCAAAGCGCTAACTTTCTTCACTCTTACATTTTACGATCAAATTCTTGACATAGCTTTAATTTCTTTTTACATATAATATGATAATAAGTAACTATAACATTTCTTTGCATCTCACCTCTTTAGAGTGACATACCAACAAGCACTTTTACAAAATGTCTTCAACATGATTAATAAGTATGACATTTCATGTATTTCTTGACCACACACCTGCAATGACAATTTCTTTTCCTTTTCTTTTTCTTTTGTCTATAACGTCAACGTTTAAATACTCTTGTAGTCCACCTTGCAATCTTTGGTTGGCATTCATCATATTGCGTATGAACGTCAATGGATTGTTGATCAGCGTAACCCCCAATAATTGGAAAACTTAACAATGTTGGGATATATACCCTGAAATTTCTGTGAATGTTTCCTTCTCAAAAGTCATATAATTTCATCGATGCTCTATCAAACTTCTGTGGAAAGAAACAAATTTGATGTTTCAAACCTCGTTCATCAGTAAAGCTCCGCCAGCAGCGACATCCACTCGCATCCACCCTGACATCATGAACCGATTTTCATAGTCTGGGGCAGCTGTGACGAGTGAACTCGTGAACTTTTTTGGACAGTGCCCCTCTGTGATATCCTCCTGTACCTCAGTGTACCAGTGAAGTGCATTTAGGCTCGCTTCTATTGGGCTGGTTCGTTTAGTGGCAAATAGCTTCCTCTTATGTTGTAATTGGTTTGCCGTGACTTTCACCAACCCCCATGACCCAACAATATTACCACTTGGGCCTTTTGAAAGTTCACCGTTGGGGGATACATAGTAGGCTTATAGGAAATCTACCTGTCAAGTAAAGTTTTATTTAGCGTTCTTTCCGAGTGTTGCTTATAACTGATAATATCATCAAAGTTTGCTTCACAATTCTGAATATTATGTACAATATTATTGCTCATTCATTGGAATGTTGCTGAAGCATTATTCCATGAAAAGGCGTTAAGCAACTATCGATATGACCCTTCGGGTGCGGCGAATGCTGGTTCGCCTCGGTTTGTTTTAATATATACTTTATATTCTATCCGGCCTTTGTTTATTTCTTTGTCGTTGAAGGGCTACCAAGACCGTCAGGCCCTGTACGCTTGTAACACCTGCGTAGCGTCCGAGGGGGAGCTCGCCGGCATCTGCCTGGCCTGTAGCTACGCCTGCCACGACGGACACGAACTTCTCGAACTTTACACGAAGAGGTGAGTAGCCTGCATCATCTGCATCATCCCTCTGCCTACGATGTTCCTCCCCACCCCTTTGCGTTGCTGCGCTCTCGCCGGGTACTTCTGCGATGTCCAATTGATTGATGGGGGGGGGAGGGGATGACTGGGCGCCGTCGGCCGGGATACCGTTAGCTCAAGGTTTGCGGAACGGTTTGGTCTGTCCGAGGATTACAAAGTAGACAGGTGTTTAATTGTTGGGAGTGCATTAGTGTGAGTGTGGCTAGTTCACGCTCTGAATGCTTTGTGTACGCTTCGTGAATGCTTGTATTTGCTTTGTGAATGCTTGTATTTGTTTTGTGAATGCTTCATGAATGCTTAGTGTATGCTTTATGTATGCTGCATTGTATGCATCGTGAATGCTTTGTGTAAGCTTCATGAATGCTTTGTGTATGCTTTGTACTGTAGGTCCTATGAACGTAGACCCTTTGAATATGATGAGGAAATCACCTATAACCCTAACTATAGCTTTAACTAGCTCCAACTATAACTCTTGTAGCTTTAACATAAATTGTGACATGTTGGGAATATGGCCTTTGAGTTTGAATCGTAGGGTACATTATGACGTTCAGACGAAGATGCCTTTACCTCGAAATGATAATCCACTCATCATCAATTGCGCGAGTCTCATTCAAGGTCAACCCGGCAATTTTGCTGTCCGAACGCCGTTGCAGGATGATGATTACTTCGAACCACCTAATTGGAGGTGGTTTGAGACCTATTGAAGCCGGGTTCCACTAGCTGAGCATCAAACTACAACAAGGTCTGCTAGTATTCAAAATTAAAACCTCAAACCTCAAGTAAATAATGTGAATGACAACATTTCAGAGCATGTTGACCTCATTCTCTCCAACACTGAAGTCTTTTATGTCATACCACCAAGTCATGCTACATATTCTGGCAGAACATACATTATAACTGAAATTAATGTTGTTTGTATGTGTCATATTCAAAGTTTTCATTTGACCCATATAATTACCAAACTAATGACTCCTGCTACTAAATGTTGCAATAATAAAGTCGTAGGATTGCAAAATTCTAGACCTTAGAATGGTGATCAAGGTCACAGGCCAGGTGAAATTTGACATTTTAAATAATTTGTTGTCATTTTGAACCATCGTAAAGTTAGCCAGAGGTAAAACATCCATGATTATTTGAGTTTGGAATATTTGTATTATTGAACGAAATCGAACCATGTAATGGATGATGAAAGTCTGTGAGTTTGACCCTGTGACTGCTTAAAACGCTCATCTTTTACGCGCTTGTAATGTTTCAGTCCTCGGCAATGTGGGGAACCATGTAACCCCTCGTTTACACCCGTACTCCACGGAAACGAAATCTACAGACTCGATCCGCATCCCAAAAGAATTCTACAAGAGCGGGCTATCTAAAAGTCACGCTAACTTGTAACATTTAACCATGAGGGTATAGAGCTAGTAACAAACGAAATAGGCCTACCATAGGAACATAGGAATAGGCCTACCGAATATTGATGTTAGGCCTATAACTGATTTAGTTAATGCTGGATGATGTTCAGCCTAGCCCCTGTAATTTGGTTCGGCGCAAGGCATGCATATGGTAAACGTAGCATTAGCAATGAAAGGGTTGAGTAGGACGGGTAGGTTTATGGAAAGTGGGATAGATTTACCATGTTGATATTCTGCAGACTTAGACCTCAAGAAGTATCATGGTGTTTTGAGAACTACTTGAAAATGTGGTTCTTCTCTTCTCGGTGGTAAATTGGCGGGGGCCGGGTGAGGTAGTGGGGATCGGGAGATATTGACAAAATGGAGGGGGGTGTATAGAAGAGGTGTGTCATGACTATGCCTTAACGAAACTTCTGGTAGATAGAGGCCTTCGAAAACTCGATCCAGTTCTCCACGGATTCTGAAATTCTTCTAACTTTGTCCCACCTTTTTCACGTTCGTTGTATTGTAATTTTCCCCCCCCTTTCTCGCCTCGCACGTTATGTAAATCTGCAGCAGGTGTTGATCACCCGGTTGTTGATGTTATATCTTGTCTGTGTGTACGATCCGTCTCCTTCACCGCAGTTTCATATTTTGTCACAGAACTGCGATCGCGACTATTTCGACCGGCGTGGCAGCAGTCCGTATTTGCATCTTTATTGCCGTGTGTTCAGTCCTTTAATTTGGTAACGCTTGTCAAAAGACACCTACCTCGGCGGGGTATCGGAGGCTGCAATTTGAATTGTTAATACACGAATGCTCGTCGAACCGCAGGGATCCCTCGCCTCGATAACTTGACAGATGAATGGCGCAATATTGATCCATGTAAAATAGACGTTAAGTTAGTCAAATCTATTTTATGATGATATACATGTTTATAGCCCTTTTGCATTATGGGAAAATTCTATTGGGGAGGATTCCGATGGTCCAACTATAATGCAACTGACGTAAATGTATACCGAATTGTATACGCCGTGCATGGTATAGTGCACACTGGTGTGATGCTCACAGTATATGATCTCTTGTCGGGCAGCGGTAACTATGTCATCCACCGTATATGTGTGGGTATGTTAATACCCTTAGTCTTTCAAGTACTCCGGCCTCCGAAGTGACATGCAATGCGTCAACTACAAGGTTGAATCAATCATGTTGTTTAAAGGAAAGTATGTCATTATATAATAGTGAATATTAGGTAAAATAGCACAAAAGAGTGCCAATGTTCAGAGTGGGGTGAACCAGGGGGAAGTTCCCTCCCCCCCCAAGTCAGCATTATCTCGGCTACTGGCGCTAGGCCTTTATTAGGCTACTCAGTCTGATGCAGCCCGACTAAAGGGTCTACAGTAGTTTTATAAACTGGCTTCTATTTATCGATCTGGATACGTGTATGGCAAGGAGACATTAAAAACTAGACAGCAAATGGCACAAAACAGGCTTATAACTAGTTAAACTGCAATGCAGCCGTTTTGGTCCCAAGGATTTGTACTCGCCACCGGGCAAGAGCAGCGACGGAGACGTCTGG
>JAODAG010313515.1:0-23396 GCA_027574785.1 Orphnurgus asper | reverse complement strand
GGCCTGTGACCTAGATATTTAGTTGATCTGAAAGAAAGATTGCCAGCTGCATGACACAATTGCTGGAGTTCATGATTAGCACTATAGTTTCTTTTATGAAGTTACTGTATGGAATGTGTGGAATATTACTGTGAATACATTTTTCTGGGATGACTTCTCACTACCAATCAGGCTTTTAGTGTTCCTTCCTTGATGAATAACGTTACCAGTACTTAACCAGTCAGGCTTGCGGGATTTATAATCCACGAGATGGTTTGGTATCGACCATGACTGTTTGCATAAACAGGTGCGTATTTTCGACCAACTCAAATTAATCCTATTGTGTTTTGAGGACGATTTTCCGTCCGGCACGGACGAGTCTTTGTTGATAATAATAGCGGACGAGTTTGGTTTGTATTTGCGGTTTGGCAGAGGGGGGATTTTGAGGGGACGAAGTTCGGACGAGTGGGACGGAATTCGGACGATTTGGGACGCGGACGAGTGTCAATTGGGATGGAACGGTACTGTAAGTAGTTGTTCGTAGATTCCCAAACCACTATTGTTTTGGGAAGTTCATTTTAGATTTGTTACAAAATGAGTACAAACATATTTTTTAATATACTGTTATTATTTGTCCAACTACAAAGTATAATATTACAAATCCAAGCAGAAACTGGATTTGGCATGATGAAGACGTGTTCATTGTACCAAAGGCATCGCCTTTGCACGAAACAATTTAGCTTTAGTATGACATTTTCAAAGGTCATGAAACTATTCATAATAGATGATTGTGCCACATCAAAAGATATATCATGGAAAAGTCATAAAAATAATAAACGTATTTCTGAATTAGCATTTTCCGGTCAGCCAATTTTGTATTATTTAGATTCTGGACCACAAAGATCCTTTGTGAGAGAGAACAAATTATTCCTATTCGTACAGAATTGCCACCAGTTAAAACATACAATTTTGTAACTCTTTCATTACTTTTTATGCATGCAAATTCCTTGCATAAGGCATAAGGCATGTTTTCTTTCTTTTTTCTCTGTTAAATATAACTGTTTTTTTCTTAGATCTCTACCACAGTTGTTGCATATTTGTGGTTCTGATCATGTACCAACACCACATTTTTTACATGGCATGGGGGTAGTGAATTGTAAGTGTCTTGTGCACTAATTTTCTTCACAAGGTATACCACATGTCA
Source organism: Orphnurgus asper (assembly GCA_027574785.1). NCBI lineage: Eukaryota > Metazoa > Echinodermata > Holothuroidea > Elasipodida > Deimatidae > Orphnurgus > Orphnurgus asper. The sequence continues at coordinate 22,213 of JAODAG010313515.1, read as the reverse complement.
ACTCGCTGCCAAACGCATTTGAATTCCAATCTAGATCTATTTGTAAAAATGATATCCAACATATTACAAGGCCTTAGACTTATATAATCATATTTTGTCATCGTTAATATTCATATATAATATATTGTTTTCTTCTGTAAACAATTCATGATTGATTTCTGTTGATGGGAGACCCACACAGAGTCGTCACTAGAGAGGGGTGTGGCTCACCTCCAAAGTTGGTCAAACTGACGATGATAGTTGGAAAATCAGAGCTACCAGTTGGAATTTCTGATATCTCACTCATTTAGTGCCAGTTTTCCAACGAGTCAAGTTTGTATATTTCCAACTAGTCAAGTGAAATGACCGAAATTTTCATTTTTTCCCTGATTGTCCAGTTCGACACATTTCGTGTCATGCAACTTTCAAAATTTTCGCCCAAACTTTATGTGCATATAGGACCCAACTATCACTGTAGTATACTACCACTCCGACCGTGTACGGAAAACAGTACGTAATACAACTGTTGCTGTGCGGTATCCAAGTGAAGTTTGCCCCCAAGACTCACACTCTCTTTCTGTGCAAGTTTTTGGTCGATTCTTTATTACGTTAATTAATATAAACTGATCCTACTGTAGGATAATGACCCCTACCAATGTCGAAAAAAGCCAGGATCAGTAAAACGAACATTTGATGAATTATTTTAAGAGGCAATTGTTTCTAGCTATAATCTAAAACGTGGATGGTTATAGCTTTGGTAGTAATAGGGGTTAGGGTTAGTTGGTACATTACATAAGCAGTACTATGCTGGATCCTTTTCCTTTCAAAAATCTTTCCTCAATTTACTCATTTCCTGGTTGTGACTCTTTGTTGTGTTTACAGAGGAAGCCCTTCAGAAGAGAACATACTATTAATCGGGGAAACAGCCATGTCTAAAGCTACTGTTTGCCCCAACTGTGGTGGAAGCGACATTGATAATGACCAATCCAGGGGCAATGCTGTCTGCGTAAGCTGTGGTTCGGTCATAGAAGATGACTTCATTGTATCGGAAGTCAACTTCCAGGAGAACAGTCTCGGTGGAACCTCTGTTATTGGACAGTTTGTGTCTTCAGAAGGTAACTTGCCAAAAACTGCATCCATGAGTAAATTATCATCTAGTTGGTCATGGTCAGTTTGAAAGGCCCACTCTCTAAATGGAAATTAATTCATTCTTTCGAATACTTTGTTCACACAAATAATTTTGCCTGCTTTTGTACAGAAGTTTGAAATGTTAAAAATTCATACTGCTCTCTTTCACTATTAATTGAACAGGCAAGACTGGAAGCACTTTAGGTGGAAATTTCAGGACTGGAGTTGGGAAGGAATCTCGTTTGATAACTCTTCAAAGAGGTTTGTTTCTTTTATACTCAAATCATGACAAAGAACCTATAGTTAACAATGCTTGCATGGATTAACCAGGTACCTGCCCGATGTGTTTGATAACCGTTTCAGAAATTACTACCCGGGTACCACAATACACTATCATGGGTTATGAGAAAAACAATTAGATGCATCAAAGTAGCATGAGCACCAGCTGTCAGGCTTTCAATGATAATTGTTCGTATTTCTGTTTTCTTTTGACTTTTGTCCGTAAATTTGCTTTGTGGTAAATCAGTCGAAAAGCAGGGCATATCAGCATGAAACAACATCAAGCTACGGTCACCTATCGTACACTGCTTTTAACGTTAATTATACTCTTAAAAAATCTTCAGCAAGTTCATGTTGAAATAGGTCTTGGGGACTTCATAGATTCTTCTGCAAAGCCTTGAAGGCAGAGTTCTGAATCAGCTAGGAACAGTAACTAGTAAATTTCTTCATAAGGATATAATAGTTAGGCACTACAAGTAGTTGGTAAGGCCTCATTTGGCATATACTGTGCAGGCATGGAATACTTTTAAGAAAGGCAGTTTTTGGAAAAGGTTCAGAGGGCTACTAGGCTTGAAAGTTCATAACTCTTTCACATAGTTTGATTTGGTTGTAATGTCTAAAAGTGTCAATACCTTTGAGGAATACTCTTGATATGCACTTTTCCAGTGTGGTAGACATTTTATGAGGCCTAAACTGCAGTAAAATTGAATGTGGTGCAGAGCCTGCCTTGATTATCAGCTCAGTTATGATGAAATCCTGGTAATAATTTCTTGACTACATTTACAAAAATTTGTGTTCGTTTTGTTGAATTTCAGTATTATTTGTTTGTTATTTCTTAATGTCAATTAAGTGAAAGTTTTATCTAATGGTTGGGTTATGATTGGATCGGACATCAGATCTAGCCAATATTTAACTATATCTGTAACACAAAGCAAAAAACATTGCCAGATTTGCAATATGCTTTACCAGAAGGTCCGCTACCCATCTGATACATGTCATTCGTCAAGCAAGACTGATTGGACGAAGGTGATTATTCTCTAATACGTCCACCACACGATGGAATTTTTTAATGGACATGTTAGACTTAGAAACACCTCTCCATTGAATTAATACTGATTTTTACCAATAGAAAGACTAACTACTAATTAACAACTACTTCATAACATAATGTTAACCAACTGCAACACTCTATGTCATCAATTTTACATAGTTAATGTGTTTATTTAGATTTCTTCAATCTTTCAACGTGACTATCTTTGAAACAAAAAAAGATATTCAAAAACATCCAAGATCTTTTTTGAGACATTTGGTCATTTTTGTCCACATATATATTTCACAATTTCATGCTCGTCAAGGATCAAATTAAAAGCTTAACGAGAACTACCTATATTTGTTTATATCACTCAGGCAAAGACAGAATCACTTTCATAGGCAATCAGCTTAACCTCAACAACCACTGTCTTGGAATCGCATACAACTTTTTCAAAATGGCAGTACAGAAAAAATTGACCCGAGGTCGAAAGACGGACCACATTGTAGCAGCTTGCTTGTACCTAGCCTGTAGAGTGGAGTGCACACCTCGTATCCTTTCACTACTTTTCAACATGTTTAAAACAAATTGTTGCAAGAATTAGTTACTTTGATTAATAACTTGTTTACACTTAATTTATTTTTGTACAGTCGTGAAGAAATTGGCACTTCGAGTAAAATGTCTGGGTGACTGGAATAGTCCGAAATGTACCTCATATTGGAAAATTAGGGCTTCCTTATGTTAAATATCCTAAAACAACAACTATCCTAAAAAACTGATGAAATTTTGTTGCTTCTTCTAAAGAATCAAATCATATGTAAAATTAACCTCTAGTTTCAAGCTCCAAGAGTTGTTGCTTAAAATGGGCAAAATGTAAGAGGATTTGCTTGCAAGAAATTCATCATTTTCCATCACAGGAATGTTCAAGAGTTATGTATGTTTCAGTTTGTTTTGACAAAAGTTGATATCAGCTTGATAAAGTTTAGAATACAAAGAAGTTCGGAAGTTTGCTTGCAGGCTCTATTAATTTTAAGCATGGAATATGCATGAACTTCATTGCACTTGTCAATTGTATTACTCCACTTCAATGTGTGGTGCCTCAAGCAATGGTGGGTCATATTACTAATTAGAAGTGAGTCATATGCGCTTCATTTTACTTAAATTGTCGGTCACGAAAGTGACTCTTGGGCGAGTCATTTCACATTGTTATTGTTGGTCATTTATATTAAATTGTGGGTAATGTCTGAGACTGTATACTGGGTCATTTTAAGTTTTTTACAATTTTATCATAGTCTATCTATGGAGATGTTATTCATTGATGCAATGAATACAACTATCTTCGAAAGTAAGGTGTTGCCGACAGTAATCCCCTTATTGTTTCACTGCCAGGAATGCAATTGTGTTGAGAGATTGCAATCAGGCACAATACCTCCTGTCATCCACTAATGTTGCCAGTCATTTTCTGCTTATTAAATTTAAAAAAATTCAACGTGAATTGACACCCTAGGCGGTACATGTTATAACGTTATCGCTCTTGTCAAAGATTGTCTTGCATTAGTTTAAAAGAATGTTGGCCAGACATTTTCTTAAATCTTGAATGTAGTTGAAGCACCTGTAATAGGCATGAAAATTTATGTTATTGTTCAATTTTATGTTAGGTGTGAAAATAAGCACCTCACAAAGAAGAGGGAATAAATTTAAAGGTTAACAACAGAATTGCCAATCAAGGCATCAAATCATCAAAAGGAATTAAGAAGATTCAGAGAGCAATTGACAGGATTAAAGCTTTAAGAAACCTTTGTATCTCATTCTAAAGAATAACAGGCTAATACAAAATGGAATCTTTTGTAACAGTCTGATCATGAATCCAATTGAGTCTGGAAATTTCCTTATTGTCATAAATTCTTTAGACATGCTTCTGGATCTGAGTGACCTATTGCAGGTAAGGAATTGCTTCTGTTTCTTACTTTCAATTCTTGCTTTTTATGTCTTGTTATATAAGAAAAATAGAAACAAAAAACTGAAGTAGAAAACACTTCTATTGAGGTGAAGGAAGTAAAACTAAGCTGTACGGTTGTCAGAGATTTTACTTGTGATAGTACAGTAGATGAAGGCATGTCAACCATACAATTTACATGTGGTTGCATTGTGTAGGTGGATAATTATTTGTAAACTCTTTATTTTCTTTAGACGATAAGTGTATGATAGTAGTTATATCAGACATACATTTCATGACAGCTGTTATTGAGAATGCTTAATCTCAGCGTTGTGTTGCCACCAATATGATGACTGGCCTCAAACTTACAGTTCATGGACAAATTTTCTGGAGTGTGAGTTATGGGTACAATATTGCTTCCCACTCACCATTTTAATTTTGGGGAGGGGAAGCCATCACAAAATCCATTGTTTTCATAGATAGATTTGTTTTCAAGAAATCCCAAAGTGCAGTCCCATTGTGTAGGTTTCTTCCTAGTGTAGAAGCACTGATGCCATATGTTTAATTTGATGTTCACATTTCTGCTGTTTCCCAGCTTTAAGCTATAATGTCCACCCTTCATGAAAACCACTTACTTACCTGTACAAATTAAAATTAGTTGAATTTCATTACACAACTGTCTTCCATATGTCATGATTTAAGCTCAGTGTTTGCCACAAGTATATCTTTAGAGATAATATCTGTAATGCATGGTCATGTGTGGTGTAATCCACATTTGTCTTCCACAATAACGCATGTACAAAGTCTGGGATAATCTATGCTATCATTCTGCATATTTGGCAGGGTATGGCTATACATACGCTGTCTTTAAAAAATAAACAGAATTTTGCACTATCAATCGTGAATAAACAGTGGAGGCTCCAAATGACAGAACAACGGATGTGGTGGAGCAGTCAATTATTTTGTAAACTGTGGAGTCCAGAAACAATACTAAATGTGGTTTATGTTAATGGTATCATCTTTTAACCACTCACAGTGCATGACCTCTCTAATGGCTTAATGTTATAGCCACTTGTAACTTAAAGCATCAAACAGTTTTACCCTACAATTTACTCTCCTGGTGTAATAATTTTGAGGTCACAGAAAGATCATGATAACGATGTTGTGGTCAAAAATCCCAAATTAGAAGCTTGTTCCTTGCAGACCAAAATATTCAGTTAACAAAATATAAGCAGTTCCTTTCAGCTGTATCTGACATTTATTCCATACTTTACCCAAATTTAATACGTACAGGTCTTCATTACTCCTCAACTAATGCTGCAATGTTAGTAATGATATTGATCTAGTAGCATTAGTTATCTGGAAATCAAGATAAAACATCACACATTCACATCACACAATGTTACAACCTTCATTATTTCCTCAACTAGAGCTTCATCAATGATAGTAATGATACTGATTTAGTAGTGTCAGGTATCTGGATATCAAGATTAAACATCAATCACACGTGCAAATGATATAACATTCATTACTCCTCAACTAAATAAACTGGGTTAATGATAGAGATGATACTAATCTAGTTGTACCAGGTATGTTAATATCAAGATATCACTAGAGGTTACACTTTTTGTATACAGTTTTAGCTGCGGTCTCCTATTTCGTTTCAACACAAGTTTCAACACAAGTTAGATAAAAACATTTTAATACAAGAAACTAAATTGTGTGTGCCTAATGTTACAAATGCTTTTTCACCCTTCCCTGCTATTCCTTAATTAAGTTCGTACATTGTCTCTTTGTCAACCTCTGTCAAAATAAGTAAATAAAGTTGTTAAGTAAGGGGCATGGGACCCTTTGGGGCTACTGTCTGAGCCTTTGTACAGGATAATGTTGCTGTTATTGATATTTTTGTAAACCCCAATGTGTAATAGTTCCAATACAAAAAGAATCACCCGTGTATCTCTTCGCCTGAATAAACCAAGTGGGGGAATGGGGCTCTCTGGGGCTACTGTCTGGGCCCCTGTACAGGATAAAGTGGCTGTCATTTGTATTTTTGTATACCCCAATGTATACTAGTTCAAATGCAAAGAGATTCACCATTGTATCTTTTCACCTGAATAACATCATATGGGCAGGGCCCTTTGGGGCTACTGTCTGGGGCCTGGTACAGGCAAATTGCCGTCATTGCTATTTTCACCTGCAGTATCCTCCTAGGAGTGATATCCAACAAGTTTTGTCCTTGTATCTCTTCACCTGATTAAATGCATTTTCCGCCCCCTAGACTGATTGTACAGGATGTGACCCGGCAATACGGAATATTGACTCTTGGTCCCAGACTAACTGATCAGACCATCAAACCTATTGTATCTTTCACCTGATTAAACTCTCTGGGCTCCCAGTCTATGTAGTCAGCTTAAGTCATAGAAAATTCTTCGCTATGTTACTTATTTCACATGTAGGTTAATGTGTATGTCCTTGGCAAGACTTACGTCAGACTTTCACAAGAACTTCATATCAACGTACCAGCTATCGGTGAGTATTACTCTTGCAATATTTCTCTCTGTACCTTAGATTTAGATATATATATATAGTCAAATCTGCTAAATCTGTTTCCTCATTGATTATTTACGATAATGCAAACTTGCCATAACTTTGTTCATCATACACCAGTCTTTTTACCTACAGATTAATGATAATCAGGTCACTGATAATCAGGTGCTCATAAGTAAACTCACTTTCAATGAATCTATTTATTTATTGATCTGGAAAGGGACTGTTTGTCACTTGTACTGCACATGTATATATTAGGCCTACCATGGCAAATGATTAATAAACTCAAAGACTACTGCATGCGAAGATGACGTGGAAATCTGTGTTTATGCAATGTCTTCTAAATTGGTTCTTAAGAATAAAATTCCACTAATGTGCAACAAACATTATGTGATTACTGGCTTCTGGAACATGCTCAATATAAAAATATGTGGAGAAATATTATTAAACCCACAACCATATGTGCCCAATATTTTTAAGGGAGGGATATTTTGCCATAATCTTGATGTGCAGAAAATGCTTAACCTCATCAACCATTATCAATTGCCTTATTATTGAGCGTTTGGGGATATATGTATATTTCTTGAAATTGTATTCATTTTGGAATGGTATTATTTATCAGCTTCATATTTGTTAGAGGAGTTACTAGATAATTAAAATTCATCGTAGGTAGAGCTACAACTTATCTGCTAGCTGTAGTACGTGTAAACATGTTCAGTTTCCTATTTTATTGCATGCATAATACTGAGTGGACAGGAATACTCATTAAATTGTTGGTATCAGCTTGTCCTCACACATAAAAGGAAGGTGTTGGTCATTAGTTACAGTAGGTGCAGGTTATTTGTATGTTTCATCCAATTTCCTGGGATTATTGTATACAGTACATGCTAAAATTAACAGCAATTGACTCTCTGGGTAATTTGTTTTGGTTAAATGCCAAGATATTGTTGATAGTTAATGTAGTATAGATGTATCAGCACATAGAAAGTCAATTGTGCATATCATAGCAAATTAGAAAGAGGGGAGCGGTCAAACCAGTCAAGTTCAACCATACAATGTTAATCATGTGAATAACTTTCGTTCCTACTGGTATCGGTGGGGCAAGCTCAGATATGAGATTATAGGACTGCTCTTGTACAGTCCAACACCAACAGTGAGAAGACGGGGACCAACAGGTTATGTGCTGAAATATGTACCTCCAAATTAGTATATTTACATGTGTATGTACAGTAAACAGTAGCCTATCCCAATACCTACCCATGTACTTTATTTCAGGTGGATTTACATGTAGATACCAACAACATTAAGTCCATCTAGATTATCCTAATTATTATTTTTTCTACCAAACTAACTTGCTTGCTACAAGATAATTGGGGCATGAATTGTAGCTCTATCAGAGTGATTGAGACTTTATGTAAGTGCCCAACAAATAACATTTAAAGATGCAGTTTTGATGACCCTTTTTATTTATCTATAAGTGGTTCAACAGTGCATCCAAATGTAATTGTTTCTTACTTTTTAAAACTGTTACACCATTTGTAATAACCTGAAGACAATGGGCTATAATGTCAGAAAACTACTGTAGAAATTAATTAGCACTTAGCATTACTGTTTTTTCTGTCCGTAAAGATTGCTACAAATTCAACTTGCTCACTATAAGGTATGGATGTAATAATATCTACATAGAATAGAAAATATATTGGAACCTAATTTACAAATATTACCCTTATAAAAAAGTCTTGAATTTCATGAGATATCGTGAGAATTACACATGATCTCGCGAGATATTTTGTGTTTCTCGCGAGATCTAGCGAGAATTACACATGATCTCGCGAGATATTTTGTGTTTCTCGCGAGATCTAGCGAGAATTACATGAGATCTCGCGAAATCTCATGAGATATTTTGTATTTCTCGTGAGATCTCGCAAGAAGTTCACGAGATCTCGCGAGATATTTTGTATTTCTCGCGAGATAATTTGTATTTCTCGCGAGATCTCAAAATGCCCAAAATCTTGCGAGAATGTTCTCGCAAGATTCTCGTATATACATATGTAGGTTGAATCAATGTTGAGTTCTAAGCTTTTAAACCTTCAATGAAACAAAAACTAGAAAATACCCAAATGCATTAATTTCTTAATTTTATAATTATGACCCTGACTGAAATCCCCTCCCCTCCTTAAATACTCCCTCCCCTCCTTCTCCCAGCCCCCTCCCACTTATTAAACCAAGAATCTATACATTACAGTAGTCTGCCATACATGTAGTGCAGTAAGATGATACTTTTTGCCATGTTATCGGTGAATATAAAGTCGAGACTCCAAATGGCAGATTAATGGTACAAGGTGATGCAGAATTTGTCAAATGAGTTATTAGCCAAAAATAGTCCGACAATGTCGATTATTCCTATTCCACCACTACTCACTGGATGGCTAAATGTTATAGCGTGTGTAATAACAGGTCACCTGTTAACCAATCACAGAGCAGGATCTCTAGACTAGTAATAAAAGTTGACTTGAGGCCTGTAAGTAAATGAGAACTATAAGCTTTCCAAAATGCCCTCCTGGCCTTGTTTCAATAAAAATGTTACACATGTACTGTGTGTGTGCTTACATCCATTAAATTAGAAACAAAAACATAATATGAAATAATGTACTGTAGTGTAATTATTCACCAGCTATTATGAGGTTGATTAATACAGAATGTTATTCCACGGTTCTGAGTATACATGCTGTTCTGCTGAAAATTGAATAAATTAATGGCAAGATTCTGTTTAATGAATCATGCATAAAAAATAATCTCTGGAATCTGACCACCCTGCACACCAGTACCATTGGTACTCTCTGGAGAGCATTGGAATTGGAAGGTAACACCATGGCTGGTTATCTCAGTGAGACCCTCCTGGCCAAAATAGCTAAGCTCATCACCATTCAGTATAGCATTAGCAGTATAGTAAGAGTGTGGGTTTACCATTACAGGATGCTCAAATATGATGGCAAAAATCCTGTTAGAACCATCCGAGAAAAACTTTGTTTCGGTTTCTGCCAGGACTTGGCCATTTATCTTCAGTTCGATCCGTATTTCATAGTTGACAGCTGCAGCGCTTGAGCCAAATAATCCAAAACCAGCAACAAAGATCCGCTCATCCACGGCAAACTGGATACTGTCACATCTCCCACGATAACGCCATTGGTTAGTCCTGTGTGCTGAGGACTGGAAACGGTGGACTGTAATCGCTTGCAGTCCCTTACGCACGTGACAGCTGAAGAGAAGGTTAGGTTTGGTATCAGAGTGAAAATACAAGAATATATCATTAGTTTCTTTGAGGGAGAGCAAACCTGATATCGCAACATGGTTAGCAAATTCTTTAACTGGCATGGCAGGAGCACGAACAAGATACAAGGTTTTATTTAAGACCTTGCGCATATTCTCTGGTGTTGGATGAAGTCCCTTCCGATTGCATTCTTTCTCTGCCCACCTACACACCGCCTTAAAGAGCACAAGTTCTTTAACATTCAATGTTTCCCGACTAAGAATGCTCTGCAAAGTAACATAGTCGACCTCCAACAAACTTTCAGAGGCCAAGGCCAACTCTGCTTGAGCGTCAATCACTTTCCAACAACGTTCCATCAAGTCAGCATCTTCAAATAAGTGACTCTGAGTAAGTAAAGTGCACACATTTAATGCACTGAGGTTTTGCTCAAGAAATTCTACACAAGCTCTGGCAAGGTGGGGTACCAAGTATTTCTTAGCTGCATAGAGAGTTGAAAGAACATTGTCTTCATTTAAGTCTGTTTCATCGCAGTATAAGTACCTGTCAAAAAGACAAATGAAACAATCGTTATTGAAGGGAGAAATAATTATCTGCTATAAGTTGTCACACATGGAGCTGGTCAGAAATGATTTACGATGCAAGATGTTGCATATTAGAATGAACCTTCCAATGCTTTCAAATATGAGGGAGGAGCATTAACAAATTCTATGCATGATCATACTTGTGGCTATTAATGCAGACATGTGAATAATTAATATCAGGCTGTTTTGTGGATGTTGCTTGTGGTAAAGCCACCGTAGGCATTCTAATTTCACAGGGTGGGATATAGGTGCTTCTGATACAGTATCCTTCAGTACTGAGGGGAGGGAGGTATGGTAAGTGTACTACTGCCAGACTATTCCTACTACCCTACTTCCTGAAGAACAGTAACTATGTCTTGACAGAGAGAGGAATCCTGCAAATTAAGTACCGGTGGCTAACCTGAGTAAAGTAAGGAAGGCAAGAGGCTCGACATCTGGTATGTTGATTACAGACGAGGTCTCGGCCAGCTTACCATAGAACATTGCATAGAAGACGGAGCTGCCAGTAGCAAGGACATACTTGTGAGACGGTATCTTTTGACATGACTCTTTGGGACCAACGTTAAAAGAAATATCTGACATAAGGCCACTGTTGAACATGACAGAGTTCCTCTCTTTCACTGTAGCGCCATAGGACTGCCAGTTCTCAGATGGCCATGAACGGCCCAAGGTGGATGATGCATGTGGTTCAGTAGAGGATGATTCTGGTGTAGGTCTCGAGGGTACCTTATATTTACACAAAGGCTGGTTGGTGACGTTTTGGGAGTAAAATGAATTGGGATTGGAGGAGCCTCTCATCCTCTGCACAAACAAAGGTTCTTCTGTGTCTTCATTTCTCTCATTTTGTACAAAGGGCATGTTGAGGTTCTGTTGTACCCCCACTTGACTCAAGTTGTCTCTGCTGTGGTTATCCATTCATCAATTGTAAATGCTGCTCACACTCTTGTCATATCTCTGAGGATGGGGAAATCTCAATGTTAGCTCCAAGCTACTGAACGTAACTTCCTATAATACCTTTCCAAGGCACTTGTTCATGCAGTATGACGATACATTCAGACAAAGGAAAGTCCGTAAGTATTAGAAGATGCTCGTAACTAGAGCTAAAATGATTGATTCCTTTTCCCTCACCAAGTGGGCCTGAAATGTTGGATAATATTGAAATGTCACTCAAGTCAATAAATATACTGTCAGTACTAGTTTGGTATAATACAGGGTGTAGTAGGGGTTATGCTCATAAACAAACCTGGGCAGTCCGTGTTGTGATCGTGGACATTAACAAGCCTTCTCTTTTCGACCAATGTCGGCATGCACCCATCCCATCCTGCTCCCATGACCACCATTTAACATCCCCATCCAACGGATGTGAGTATACATCTATCTTTGACCACTTTCTCAAAGACCGATGGAAGTGAGAGTACATCACCACTGTACTGCAGCTGTTCTGAGCGAAGTTATTGCAACACCAATGAAAAAGTGCAACACAACAAAAATCTAACAGAACTAAACACCAAGGACGACTGCACTCAGCACCACTGCAAAGCAGCTGTGCTGAACAAGTCATGCCTGAGGATCGAACTGGCGACCATTGGGCTAAGAAGCGGACACTCAAAATGCTATACCACACTCTCACCTCAAACAGTACTAGTTTATGCAAAAGTTAGTTATAATAAATTAAATTGTCCCATCTAACATTTGTTTTGTTCTTTAAAATGTGGATATTAAACTTAAAAAGTACATACTGCAGCTGCAACAAAGTTTAGTTTAGTAAGAAAAGGGTCATAAGGACAAGCATCCTCCTAAAAAGACCCTGACAGCCAAGGACCAAACCCACAAGAACCCAACTTTGTATCATGAGCAAATATCTTAGCAGACGAACCCATCGAATCATTCACATCATTAATTATGGAAAATATTAAAATGTCCGAAACACTGAACCCCGCATCACCACAGACTAATGTTAGACATCACTCAGAATTTCATTTATTCGATCCAAAATAAAGGGAAACCATATCCCTGCGATCCAAAGGTCCACAATGCCCATGCACATAAGTATAACAAAGTAATTTTTTTTTAAATATACAGATAAATCTATATGCAGAATTTCTTGACTTTTCAAATGAAGGTTTGCAAAGAATTACACAGATGGGAATATCTAATTCAATAGGGAGTTGTGACCAGAGCCTGGGGAAAGCAATGACTGAATGAGATCTGAGAAGTTCAGTACAAGCAAATTATGGTTAAATCATAGAGTAGCTGTAGTATGCCTGGTATTCACAGTGACATTCAAAGATACTTGTACACAATGAATGCATTTAATGGTATAAAGTAATGAAGAGAAGTTTAAAACGATAAGAAAGATGAAACACCTGTAATATAGGATTTGGAACAGAAACCATGTTGCAAGAAGTTTGGAGGTGCTCACTCCATGAGACATTGGCAGTAAAGATTATGCCTAGGAATAAACATAATCCAGCCTATAAATAGTAAGTCTGGGGAGCAACATGTTTCCTCATAGAAATACACATTTCATTAATATTGCACCATTTCATTATTTGATTCAAATAATCTAGAAGAACGTCATCAGCAAATAAAGAAACATTAGAGCCTGGCAAGATAACAAAGAATGAATAATATAAGAGAAGTGTTCCCAATACACTGCCCTGATCGAGGGACCCAAGACCAAAGTTTTGGACAAGAAAAGCTCCCTTTGAAATTGAACCTGTTGAAACTAGTGTTACAAATGAATTAATCCAAGACCAAACATATGGCCCACAATATTGAACTGAAAATTCAAGTAATGGAATAATGAACATGCTCAGGAGAAATAAAGTAGCTAATCTTTGGTTTTATATCATACTAGTGACCCATGGCTACTACTACTATTAATTATTATTATCAACAATCGCTGTTCATTGCACAGCATAGTCATGATAGGCACATAGTTCTTCTAGTTTAATCTTAGCTGCATGGTAGTAGTACCCAAATCCGGATGTATAGCATAGGCTACATGTATATAGACTAGTACTACTAGTACAGTATGCATTCTGGCCTGTGACAGATTTAATTTCATACTTGTGACGCAGGGCTGGGTGACATGAAATATTATCATTGCATTCAGTGTCCATTTCCTGTTTTTCACGATTCATAAGTGAGAGGTAGATGATCATTGATTTGAAAGATGACTTTTCCTTAAATATTCTGTATAGACTACGTTTTACTTAGTCGGTAATAATGCTATTGTACCACGGCACTACTAGTAGTACTGGTACTAGGTAGGTAGTAGTACTACTACAGAACTACTAGGTAGGTAGTAGTACTACTACAGAATTACTAGTATAGTAGTAGTACTGTACTATTAGTAATTATTATGAATATAAATCACTGTTCAATGGACACTATACGGTATAGTATTCCCCAATATCATAAGTTAACGCTATGATATTTGATAGGCACTTACAAGTCACACCAGCTCAGTCTTAGGCCAAGTTCTAACTTCTAGTTTAATCTTACTAGCTGAACGACAATAGAGACCCAATTCCGGATGCCGCAGCATGGGCTTATACTAGTTATAACTTATACTTAAGACTTCGTTATAGTAGTAAAACCAAGGAGCTGAGCTGCCTCTAGTGGCAGCTCCCTGGTATAACATTACTAGTACTCCGTAGTAGTACGCATTCCAACTGTGTCACTGTGTGTGACTAGAAAGTGAAACTGAAAGAACATTATCGCAATGTGGAAATAAATTACCATTCGTTTAGGTGGGTTACGAAACTACGATGAATCTGCCAACTTTGATGATTAACGAAAATATGTTAGCCTGCTTTCTGTTGAGGCTCTACTGTTGTGATATTACTTTGTAGTATGCATCCGCATGTTAACACGAACATGTATTCGCCATCACAATTATCGTTACCAATAAACATCTCATCAACACCATATAAACTTGGTAGAGTATTAGTACATCCGGAACGTCGAAAGTCAATTATATCAAGGAACCAACCGCCTACGATGCAAAAGTCCACCATTTTACCAACGGCAAACCTCAAGGCTCGCTCCGTTCTATTGAACCATACTGTAGGTGATCCCGGTTCTGCGACGATTTCGCCACATTGAGCATTCACACCTCATCACGCAACGTTTGTCGTGTCTATGTTCGTTAGGCATGATATACATATTACAAGCTAGTTACGCAGGAGGAATCAACACCCACAAAGCCAGACAGCAGGACTCAACATCCACCAGGCTGGGCGACAGAAGGATTCAACATCCACCAAGCCGGGCGGTACGAGGATTCAACATCCACCATGCTGGACAGATTGAAGCTGGATCTCAGGCCCACCTGAACTATGATAATTTAACAGTACATGTTATATGTAACATATTTATTATCAAGTTGCCAATGATATACCTATAAAAATATTACTAAACAAAGCCTACCTTTGCATAAAGGCCTGCCAATATATTCAGTGCATGTAATACTAAATAGACAAGAGCAGCCCGTCTAATTTATCTTATATCCTACTGTAGCAGATGTATTCACCATGGCCAAGTTCCCTGAAATGAACTGGTCATCTGGGAAGTAGCTGATGAATTTAAGCAATGCATGGAGCTTTGTTTCACTGATCACAATATTACGGCAAACAGGCCGTAAAGATCAAAATAGCAGTTGGAAATGAAGGCCTCAGGTCTCGCAACTGCAGACCAAGAAGACCCAGCAAAACTGCGGTCACTGTTCGAAAATCAATTACAAATCAATGTCAACTTCAGGATACACACTCGAACTGATGGGTTACAATCTCAAGCTGAATCGCTTGACGAATTTATCAATCGTTGTCGGCAAAAAGCCAAAGATTGTGACTTCAGTGAAGAAGAGTTCCCTGAACATATTGTTGAGCTAGTTATCGCATCTACTCCATTTGAAGCTTTCCGAAAGGATTTACTAGATAAACCTAAAGGATACAGTATTGAGTACATACTCACAGAAGGTCGCAAGTATGAAGAAAATCGTTGCACGCGCTGAATTCAGCTGTAGCAATGATGCGGATGTGGATGCGTTTAAAACTTCACAGATAAAATGTGGGCTATCACACCCACCTATGGGTGCCATGCTTTTCATGACAAATGCAACACCTGTGGCACAAAAGGCCATTGGGCAAAATTTTGCCGCAAATCCGGGCACAAAGTTGGTGACAAACCAAGACAAAATGACCAACGAAACGAGGACAAAACATCGACAAAAACGACTCCCAGGAAAACCAAAACGGGGACAAACAAAAGTATATGAGGTGGAGGATGACACTTTGACACTATTGGAAACTTCAAGACAAAAGCCACACTTCACATGAAATTACAAATCCAAATAGGTTGAACCAAAACCTGAAAAGATGCCCTTAGAAGAGCTAAACCCTGCTTTTTCAAAGGCTCAGTTCTTCTCCAAGCTAGACACTCAAAACACATCAACCTGACAGTATCACGAGAATGACCTCTACAATTATCTATTCTATCAAGAGAACTGTTGTAAATTTCCTGATTTATATATCCATAACATTACATTTGCACACATGGCACATTTTCCATTTGTTTAATGTTAAGATTTATATCATTAATATTTATCCTGGTTTCAGATCTGTTTCATAACCGCTTTTTTTATCATTATATCGTTTAAGTTTTCTTGCGATGTTTGATTAATTTCTTTCTCTATTTCTCTAGAGATAGGGGAGGGTTCTACAAGGTTCTTTGGCAGTGTCATTCTTCCTAATTGTGACATACTCTACTCTGAGACAGCTAGATAAATTAGATTAGACCAATGTAGATCATCATCTATGATCCAAACCTTTTGGGGATTTTTGGTAGTGTACATGTTGTTCCCATTCTGCAATAATTTGTTTTCTTTTTTCTGTGAGTCCTGAAAATACTCTTGCGTCTTTGTGCAACAGTTATATTCACCCTTTTTCATATTTAGCATGTTGATAATATGGTCTATCAATACCTGTTAGCAATGCTGGTTTGGTATCTCTTGAGATAATTGCATTTTATTACTACCCTTTTTAGTTTCATGGGTGCTCTATTATTTTCGTATGTATTTTGTAAAAAATCACTTGTTAGGCCTACATTGTTTAACTGAAGCAGGCAGAGGTGGTGGGCCTAGACAAACCGTAATAGCCCAATGGTATCGCATATTGCTAACGGGTCCTTGCAACACTAACGCTATTAGGCACTGGCCTACCTGCCGAAATAATGTTGTGGATGCATTATCATAATGAGCCGTCGCCTGAAAGTTACCTACAAAACTTGATGTGGATGTTGCTAGCATGCAGTGTAGCACACTTGTACCGAATGGTGCAGCCAAATTTTGTAACTTAAGAAAAGTTTCTCAGTTTTAACTTTTAAGTTAACTTAAGTTCTATTGGATATGTGTTACGCACCTTTCCAGTGGGAACGTTTTGTCCAACAGCGCAATACGTCATCAAAATATCCCTGGCTTCAGTTTTCGTTCCTTAACGTCATTCTCCTTTTTTATTTCTATGCTACTGCTGCACAACCTTCCATTCAGATCACATGTATGTCTCTGTTATTTAAAAAAAAAACATTAAATTCAAGCTCGTAATTAATTATTGACCATTACTATTTTCTATTAATCTAGAATTATTTGGTTTCCATGGTCACTAGATTTGTTAAACAGTTTTGTTTATTCTAGTGTCCATCATATCTTATTCATAGTTGCCTCAATTAACGTATTGTTAACTTATGAAATTTGCCAGCCAGACTGATGTGAAGTCTTCAATTGTATTGCAAAATGGCCAGACCAGCAAACTCGCTTTTCAAATATGATGCCACTGCTCCTCTAGATTTTGGTAAAGCCATTAACCTCCTAGAAAGACAGTATTATGACCAATTTTAATTACCAAGGAAACCACAACACCTTGCTTGGCATAGCTCAGGAACTGTAAATAGGTTAATTGATAACTAATTGAAGCAAATGGGTTCAGGCTGTCAGAATCTGTGGCCTTGGTGGCTGAAGCTTTAATTGTCAAGACCATAAATGTAGTGAAGATTCATCTAAAGAGCATGGACTATTTTATGGGCAGTAGGATGTATTTTATAACTCCCTGGGGTAGGGCTTTGTTTTATGGATTTTTATAGCAGAGATTGGAAGTATGAAAACCTCCCATCTTTCGATATAATAGGTAGAGTTCCTAGCCTTCTCATTAGGCTCCATTGACTCTTGAGTGTCAAGCGTATTTTGCCTGGCAATTTCACCCTCGAAACAGTCTACTTTATCTGCCACCGATTTTTACATAACAGAAATTTTGACCAAACCTGTTTGCAATTAGACGCGACGTGTAAACAAAAAGTCATAGAAACTTGGTTCTCACAGAATGGCACGTCTGCCATGCTTTTGTCAATAGGCTAATAGGGCTAGGGCCTATATGCTATATCAATTTTTATGTAAACAAACTATTGTAAATATTACAGTATGAAAGCTTTGTTGTGATTGGCTAATTCCAATTCTTACGTGAGCTGTGATTGAACAATTAAATGTTGCTAGTAATCGTACATTTTATTATATTTTAACTGGTTAAGCAGATTTTACTCAAAACAACATGTAGATTCTTTATGAATTTTAAAACTGCATTCTTTAACATCATGTTATGGTCCTGCCCCAAAATATTCACAGAATTGAAAGATAATCAACATCATCCCATGGTAGCTAGGCTATAAAAATCCATAAAACAAACAATGCTCTACCCCAGGGTCACTGGGAGTTGTAAAATACATCCTGCCTCCCATAAACTAGTCCACACTCTTTAGATGAATCTTCACTACATCACCAAAAGATGGACTTGCCCTTCCCAAGAATAAGTTCTTTTAATGTGCTTTAACCTGCCATGCTGCAGTCTCTCCAGTGACTCACTCTATTGATGGAATATATAGCTATATTGGCCACTGGCAAGCGGAGGGCGAGTAGAGTGTTTCAGTTCGAGGCACTTTGTGACCATCCCCTCCTGATGGATTCCAGGGACAATTTTAAGGTGACTAAACTGTGTCCTTGAAAGGGGGTATCCTACTCTCCCCTAATTCAACCCTAACCTTTATTATTATTAATGATATGAAAGATTTCCCCCTAGGCATAACCTTTACTACTGATATGACATATTTCCCCCTAACCTTTAGGCCTACTACTGATACAATTTAACAGTTTATCCCCAGCCCTAACCTTTATACTGATATGACAGGTTTCCTTTAGAAACTACTGCAGAAATTTGTCTTGAACAACTTTTCATTATTTTATCAATATTACATTAGTTACTACAGTGTAAGTATTTCTCTTCACTGAACGTCTTGTCTACCTTTTTTATTTTTATTTTTTATTCTTTTGTCTCTCTTCCAATGTTATCACTTTTGTTTTTCTTTGGAAATTCTGAATACCTATATTACTATTTTGTCATGGCAGATCCGTGCTTATACATTACAAGATTTTCTCACAAGTTGGAGTTTGGGGAGAAGACCCACTCAGTTTCGATGACTGCCCTGCGTTTAGTGAGCCGGATGAAAAGAGATTGGATGCACACAGGGAGGAGACCTTCTGGACTCTGTGGAGCTGGTAAGTGTAACTGTGGAGCTGGTAAGTGTAACTAGGAATTAGGGATGGGTGAAGGTTAAATGTGATAACTTGAAGAAGGATACAGGAATATTGCTTCTACACAGGGAGGAGACAATGGGGAAAGGGATGGGGACCATGGGTTGAAGGGTTGAATATGATTAGTTGGATACAGGATTATTGCTTGCACACATGTAGTGTAACCCCTGGGGGATAAGGCAGGGTTAGGAATAGAGTTAGGGAAGGGACCACATGCACCCAGACATTCTGCACAGTGCAAGGAAGAGACCTGCACAGTGCAGGAAAGAGACCTGCATGCACAGTGCAGGAAAGAGACCTGCATGCACAGTGGGAAGAGACATTCTGCACAGTGGGAAGAGACCTTATGCATGGTGGAAATAGATCTTCTGCATGGTGGGATGAGACTTTTTGCTCAGTGGGAAGAAATTTTATGCACCACATCTTTCTGCACTGAAGAGACATTCTGCACAGTGCAGGGAAGAGACCTGCACAGTGCAGTGAAGAGACATTCTGCACGGTGCAGGGACAAGACCCTCTGCACGGTGCAGGGAAGAGATTTTCTGCACAAAACCTTCTGCACAGTGGGAAGAGACCATCTGCTCAGTGGAAAGAGACTTTCCGCATGGTGGGACAATACTTTTTGCTTCCACTTCGCAGTGCAATGCGTCCTTCTACACAGTACAGGGAAGAGACCTGCACAGTAGGAAGACATCTTCTGCAACTACCTTACCTTACATGAACCAATGTATAGCCTATTATTTACTGCAGCTCTAGTCTAGCAAAAACCCTAGCCTAGTAGCTGGTCTCCCCAGCTCCTGAAGCCCCACGTGTTGCATCTATCTCATTCCTATTTTTGCTACGTGCTACGTCGGTAGGCAGTTCTACTATTAGGAATTGTTGCGTTATTCGTTTGAGAGTATGGTGAGTAGGAATTTAGATTTCTCCATGAGGCGCAGGCAGAAGGCTTTTGCGAGTTGTTTTGTCGCGTTTTGCGAGTCAGAGAAGTCTTAGGTGTCTTTGGCGGAAAAAAGTTTCGTACTTGGGCGTGGCGAGTCGGCTCGAGGAGCCTAGCTTTAAGCCTACTGCTAAGTTACTGTGTAACTAGCGTTGTAGGTGGAACACTTAGCGTTAGGCCAGAGTGGTTGGCATTGGGCTTGGGGAGTTCTGCTCACGATGGACCTGAGATCCGGAGAAATTGCGCGGGAGAGGTGCGATAAATGCAACTGTGAAAATGAAATGGGACTGTTCGGAGGATTTCCCGTGCGTTATATGCATTACTACGCTGTATCAAGATGGGTTTCGCTGAGAGTGTGACTTGAGGAGAGGATCACTCGAATGACTAAGAAGCTCAGGAAGACGAGAGAATCTCCAGGATCATCGTCTTAACCGTTCTCGGGAACCCCCAGAGGCAAGGGGACCACCAGGATATCACTGGGCGGCGGAGAGTCGAGGAACCCCGGTAGTATGGCGGCCTATTCCTGGGGAGTCGGAAAGGCGAGTGTGCCCAGAGAGAAAGGGGCGAGAGGAGACCTGAGTACCAGCAGGGCTGGGAAAGTAGCCGGCAATCGGAATACCAGTGGTACTGGCAGAAGCAACGGCGCCGGTAGAAGAAACTGCACCGGTAGAAGCTATGGGGCCAGTGGAAACAACGGCGTCGGTGAAGGCATCGGTAGAGGCAATAGCGCCGGTGGAGGCAATGGGGGGCAACAGCGCTGGTGGAGGCAATGGAGCCGGTGGAGGCAACGGAGATGGTGGAGGCAACGGCGCCAGTAGAGACGACGGCGCCGGTAGTGACGACGGCGCCGGAAGAGGGAACGGCGCCGGTAGAGGCAACGGTGCCGGTAGAGGCAACGGTGCCGGTAGAGGCAACGGCGCCGGTAGAGGCAACGGTGCCGGTAGAGGCAACGGCGCCGGTAGAGGAAACGGCGCCGGTAGAGGAAACGGCGCCGGTAAAGGCAACGGAGCCGACGGAGCCTGGAGGAGGACTGGGTCGAGACCGAAAGCCACGGACCCGGGGGGGCCGTGGGACTTCGAGGGGTTTCCGGCGGAAGAATGGGAGCCGCAGGGACGATCCCGGAAACGGTCGTCTTCTCCAAGAGAGCCGCAGAGCCCCGAGGTTCGGCGAGTAAGACGCGTGAAGAAAAAAGCACCGGGTGATCCGGCAGTGGACCTCCTGAAAACATTGATGGCTCCGTTGGAGAGTGAGACCATACACCCGTTTATCTCACGCCTTCGAGAAGTGCTAGGTGGTATGGCTTCGGGAAGCGGGAGCCAGCTTTCTCGAGAGAGTTCAGGAAAGACCCGAGAGAATCGCATTCAACGAGAGGATTCGGAATCGAATGAAATTCGATACACGGAGCAGATGGCAGAGCCGGGGCCGTCAGAGGAAACGGGTCCGATGGATGAGGAAGGAGTGGACGAGTATGACGAGGGATTGGAAGAGAAGGACGAAGAGAAGGACATTGAAGAGCCTCTTCTAGGAACGGAGATCTCGAAGAAGATGTTCGAGAAGGCAATTGTGATCGTGAGGAAGCATCTTGGGTTCGAGGAAGCTGAATCGCAGGTCGACCCACGAAAGAAAACCTCCAAGTTATCATTGAATAAAAGTGGCGAAGCCAGTACCAAAAGAACTTCCAGTAGACGTGGAGTGCAACGAGAGGTTTGCGGCCATAGCTGGTTTGCAGAAATGGTCCTCCTTTTCCAAGGAAGCAACCAGCACTTTCCAAGTGGAGGATGAGGTTTGGAAATATCTTTTCTCTACTCCAGAAATGCCTCCAGAGGCACTCGAAAGATTAAGAATGCTGGAAGTGGTGGACCAGAGAGGTCAGTTTGTCTCCAA
>JAODAG010313504.1:0-12374 GCA_027574785.1 Orphnurgus asper | reverse complement strand
CGATCTGTATATATATATATACTGTATATATATCAACTTATGGATAAATATCCATGGTCTCTGGCCCTGACTATATATATTTTTTAGATAAATAATTTATCGTCTTGTTGCTTGTTGTATTCTATTTTCTAAATATTATCTCTTTTTTAGAGTGTAGTTTTGAAGTTTGTTGCCTGTTCAGATAAACTCAAATATAACTTTGGTTCAAACAAAAAATGATCCGCTATAATTTACTTTAAGCACTCTTTTGTTGTCTCGAATGAAAAGGTGAAGAATAATGGGTGGTGCAGGTAATTTAGGATTTGTCTCTGTACTCAGCCCATATACCGCCCACCCTTGACATACTATTGAACATCAAAACGGACATTAATTTGTCTAAAACTCATGTGGCAATAAGTCATTCGGCGGTAAAAAAAAAAATATTGCCACATAATGACACAAACACTAAATATGTCGTTATTTGACAACTTCGCCAATGCCAAATTAAAGTCCGAGCTGTTCTCCGTTTCGGACAATAATCATATGTCATTATTCGTCAAGAATTGATGTCACATAACGACAAACGAAAAATTAAATCATAACTGTAATGTAGCCACAGAACGACTGTTTTTCTCTTCTGTAAGTCGTTATTCGTCGATGTGAAGTAGACACATGAGTTTTAGACATTAATATCCGTTTTGACGTTCCATAGTTGGCTGGATACCAATGCAATAACCCCACCACTAAAATCAGCCTGAGGTACTCCGAGATACAATTATACTGACTGAGAAATAAGGCACAAAATAGCTGATGAAAATGTTGGCAAAGATCATTATTTTGTCAGTTGTCAAATCTCACCTATGACCCCCTCCCCCCCCCCCACCATACAATCCAACCGGTGCTATAAGCTAACTAAACACCAGGGTTGGTTAATTAATTAAAGAAGAGATGTCTACAGCATCGGTAAGTTGTTCCAAAATAACAGAATTCAATTATTTTAAATTTTCTTTTGTTAATTTACTCAAAATTCCATTGTTGTTGAAGAGTTGCTGAAAAGAAATGGTATTAATAAATATCCGACATTCTATGTGTAAACAATTCTGATCGTCACATGTGATCGACTTCGGTTTTCATTGTGAAACATTCGTTTCCCCGTGATCATTAGACGGGGTAATAACTTGCAGGGGGTTATTTCCCGGTTCTATCATCTTCATTCCACGGGGGAAACATTACTCAATTAAAACTATAATTATATAGTCTGGATATCTGTCAGTACCCCCTCCCCAACCAAACCCTCATTGCTCAGGATAGGACAGAATATCCGGTTGATCGCTTCTCGGCTAATTCTTTTTGGCTAAGATCATGTGTAGTATAATGTTGTGTTCAGGACGGCTCGCACTGGTTAATGGTGGGGCATGTCTTCCAACAGAGCCATGCACTACACTTTATGTGGCACTACACCCGCCAAAGTTGTGTAAGTCTTTCGTAATGCAGTTTGAACGTCAATAACATTTGGAATGTTTCTTTATCTAAAACATGTTTGGAATGTGTTTTTTCAATGAGATTTGGAATTAACCCCAAGTCCTTGCACTCATGAATATGAATTAGAAGATATTTATCGTGATATAAAAATGTAGCTTTCTTTGTATCACCGCCGTATCATGTACGAAGGGGTAATCTCATATACAGTCGTGAAGATGTTGACTTTTTAAAGTCCCTTCCACTCAATGTTATGCACCATATGGCCACCAAGAACAACATGGCACATCGACTCATGTATGGTATGGTACATCTATACCTGGCATTGATCAAACCTAATTTTGAGATGTCATATTTACAAGCTTTTTTCTCCAATTTTGTGCTACTAAATCCTGCCCCAATCATGAATATTAACAAGATGAAATTTATCCCGGGCATGTGAACCTATCAGTAGGGCTACTACCAACGCCACCAACCAAGCATGGAGCTAATCGCACATGGCTGTGAAGATATCAACCATTTTAAGAAATTTAAATCTAAGTCACACCCACTGATTAATGACGAGCACCCAAAATGATTGTACATGTTCTTCCCCAAAGCAAGAAGGATTGCATATGTTCTAGCCACAATACAAAAGGATTGTACAAGTTCTTCCCCAAAGCAAGAAGGATTGCATATGTTCTAGCCACAATACAAAAGGATTGTACATGTTCTTCCCCAAGGCAAAAAGGATTGCATATGTTCTAGCCACAATACAAAAGGATTGTACATGTTCTTCCCCAAGGCAAAAAGGATTGCATGTTCTAGCCACAATACAAAAGGATTGTACATGTTCTTCCCCAAGGCAAAAAGGATTGCATATGTTCTAGCCACAATACAAAAGGATTGTACATGTTCTTCCCCAAGGCAAAAGGATTGCATATGTTCTAGCCACATTGCAAAAGGATTGTACATGTTCTTCCCCAAAGCAAGGATTGCATATATTCTAGCCACATTGCAAAAGGATTGTACATGTTCTTCCCCAAAGCAAGGATTGCATATGTTCTAGCCACAATACAAAAGGATTGTACATAATTCTTCTCCAAAGCAAGGATTGCATATATTCTAGCCACAATGCAAAAGGATTGTTCATGTTCTTCCTCAAAGCAAGAAGGATTGTATATATTCTAGCCACATTGCAAAAGGATTATAAATGTTCTTCCCCAAAGCAAGGATTGCATATATTCTAGCCTCATTGCAAAAGGATTGTACATGTTCTTCCCCAAAGCAAGAAGGATTTCATATATTCTAGCCACATTGCAAAAGGATTGTACATGTTCTTCCCCAAGGCAAAAAGGATTGAATACATCCTAGCAATCTAGTCACATAAATTGTGCATGCTCTTTTATGCGATAGAAAGGGATTGTATGTTCTATCCAAATGTTCTTTTCCCCAATGCAAAACAGGATTCATTGCATGTTCTAGCCATTTTTTTTTAATCATACCAAGGTTATTAGTTTGAGTAACAACAGCAAACAAAGAAAGGAAGAGAGAATTCTGCCATTTTTCTGCGTCTCATGTTTCGGTACAAAATATAAAAATTTGTCTACAAAATAGCGTTTCACATACAAAACCAAACCTCAATTTTGAAAGAAACGTGATTTTATTTATACGTTCATTGTATTAAAGCTAGTTGGTGCGAATGATTAATGCGAAACCTGCAAATCACCCAATATGACCATTGCTGATTTAGCTTTTATCATCTTAAAGATGGATCGTTGGTACTCATGGGTGACCATTTATCTCACCATTAAAGGCTATTAGCCTCACCTCACACTCTAAAATCTGCCCGAATGGTTGGTTGGGGGAGGGGGCGGGCCATTGTTCCCCTCCAATCATGGGTTACTGCATGGAAGGCGGGGAAATTTAAAGACCCAACAAAATAATAGCCCTCCTCTTGAAGAAATTATACAGGTCCAGTACAACCAATTTACCTTTCTGCTAGGGGGAAGGGGAGACGTGCTAAGGTTGCAATGTTTGGCTACATTTATTTTGTGAAGGTTGACAACCCAGTAATCTGCCCTCCCATCTAAAAAAAAAAACCCAGATTACAAACATGGTTAAGGTCTATAATTCAAGAGTTTTAGAGATTCCAGGTTATATACTGCCACGTAGTATATACTGCCACATAGTATATACTGCCACATAGTATATACTGCCACATAGTATACAGCTACATAAATTCAGGTCCTCCACATTAGCAATACTTAAGAGGTATTATTCCTTCTCCTCACCCCCAACCTCAGGAACGACAGCATAAACCTCGAGACTTGCATGAATAAATCTCCATCCATTAAAAGGCAACATGCTCATAATATCCTCCTCGGTCGGCAACATCTCTGGAGATGCCGGTGGAGAGAGGCGGCCGGTGATCGTTAAGAGATGCCTGTTAACATCCACTCGGAAACACAGAGGACTTAGGGGCCCCTCCCGTTGAATATTAACTTGATTGTAATGCGTACGATATGCGAATAATCGTATGATATGGAACCGATCTTACAGAATAATGAAATGCATCCGCCATGACACAGCTGACCAATATGTTAGGTTGATAATTACCAGCGTAGCATAGTACGCTGTGTACGCATTTCTCTTGTTACTCTTCGAGTGTTGTGATGCAGTAGATTGTCGTCATGGTTAGAGATTAATCTCAAAATGTCACGAATGATGATGATGACGATGGAAATCTCTGACCTCAAGAGTAAAAACTTGAGAGAAAAGACTTGTTTTTACTGGAAACTGCAAGCACTTTTTTAAAGGGGCTTTGAAAATGTAAAAAAAAAAAAGGGGGAGAAATTCAAGGTTTTATTTGGCTATATGAAGTATTCCTCGCAGGTGTACACCTCGGGATAGAATCCAAGTCATGTGTGTCAAAGATTACTCCGTTAACAAGTGACAATCACATTTCTGCCTTTGATTTCAAGTTGTACTCACAGGATCTGATCTCAGGATCTGATCCAGCCAATGGAATCACCTTTGTAGTGTGAATGCTCGCATACCGTTGTTATAAGGGATAATAATATTTCTGCCTTTTGATTTATTATAACTCACATACTCTTCTTGCACTCGAATACTCACGTAATCTGGATCTGATCCAGCGATGGGACCACCTGATCTGCAGTGTGCATGCTCTCATACTGTTACCAAGGGATAATAACATTTCTTCCTCTTGCTTTATTGTACTCACATACCCCATGGCACCAACGTAACAGTTGTCCCCGGCTATGATGCACCACCCATGGCACCAACGTAACAGTTGTCCCCGGCTATGATGCACCACCACCCATTGCACCAACCTAACAGTCACCCTGCGTCCTCTCGATCACGATACTCCGCTTCTCGTTCTATTTCTTCTCTGTCTGTAGCATCCTCTTCAAACGGATCCTGCTTATTTCCAACCTCTGGAGATTTGTTTTTCCTCTTCGAAGAGTAATTAATTAAGCAGACGAATGCCTCCTCCATCCTCCCGGGAGGTCATGCGAAGAGGAGCGAAAACAGAGCCAGGCCAACGTTCGCCATCAAGATGATCGTCCCGAAGAGGAGCCCAAGGCTGACGACGGACTGCCGATCGAGAGAATTCGGGATGACGGAGGCGAGGTAAGACTCTATGAAAGCCTGGAAGATCCACTGGCCATCCAGGGCGTAACACGGCACAGCGTTGAGGATAGCAAGGGCGCCAGATAAAGAAATTAAGTATCTGAGAGGAAGCTCTGTTTAAGGAATTATTCGTAAAAAGAATCGTCGGATCGGTCGGTCGCGAAACGGACGCGGGGGACCGATTTATCCGCCATCGAAGAGTGGCTTGAAAATTGATACCGACATTAAATAATAATAAAACAACAAAACAAAAACATCCGCAAAGATAATCAGACCTACAGTCGTGAATGTACATTGACATTATTTTTACTTTACTTTACATTAAGCCACGCCCACTCGTTAATATGCACGACAGCCACAACAATAACAGTAGGGCAAACACGAGACCAACATTGAGAATAATGGATGTACGGTAGCTACGTATATCCATTCACATTTGTATATATGCCCGGGTACGAACTGTAGCTATGTCCCAGCTAATGACACTACAAGATGCGACGTCAAAGGGAGACGAACGGATAGTATCTGATGGCATAAATAGAGAGAATTATGGCTGCAGCTTATCCTCGGTGAATCTCAATATTCTAGGACAGACTTAGCCTCTCCGGCTAGTCTGGTCCAGTTCAACTTCAGATAAGAGGAAGTCGTAGGTAGATAATGTCTAGTGACCTGAAGTTACTGGAAAAATTATACCATCAAGTACATCCTCACGAAAACATTGAAATCAGGGGGAAGTTCTAATTGTAAAGGGTTTATTCACCCAGCAATTGAGTTATAAAACAAAGAGAGAAAAAAAAAACACACACTTCAGATTCAGTTTCCTTTCGAAGTATATCTAAGTTCGTAAGGATGGCTTTGTCATGATTATTATGATATGTAAGATTATAGTTAGCAGAGGCATATGGCATATGTCTGGGGGAGGGGGGTAGGAAGGGGACCTGGCAGTGTTTACATCTATTACAGACAGTGAAACCAGTCATGGACCGACAGTAAAACCAATCATGGACCGCAGTGAAACATCAATTAGGGTACCAAGACCATCAATTAGGGCACCAAGACCATCAATTAGGGCACAAGGACCATCAATTAGGGCACCAAGACCATCCATTAGGGCACAAGGACCATCCATCACGGACTGCAGTGAATCCAATCATGGACTGCAGTGAAACTTTTGACCATGAGTTGGAATAAAACCATAAAAATGGCAAAAAGACAGTTTGCAACGACTTTAAAAAGAATGTTATTGAGCGACTGTAGCCATGCAGGCTTTGTAAAGTTATCTTTAACATTGCAAGGCTAGTTGACCTTGGTGCTTTCTTATTTTTGGAGAGCACTGCAAGACCATCAATTAGGGCACCAAGACCATCAATTAGGGCACCAAGACCATCAATTAGGGCACCAAGACCATCAATTAGGGCACCAAGACCATCCATTAGGGCACCAAGACCATCAATTAGGGCACCAAGACCATCAATTAGGGCACCAAGACCATCAATTAGAGCACTAATACCAAACATGAAAAGGTCAGCTGGTAAAACATTGCAAGGCTGTATTGGGGACCTTCAAAGAGGCGTGAACCCAAATAATGCTTTAAAAGGAGCATGCTCTTTTGGGAACCATTGGTTATTGCTTATGTCTCTTTACTTTATCTTGAAGTACATCTATTAGATCTTAAAGCTCACTATATATCCCCTTAACAGAGAAATGTAGTGAATAATAGGTGGAAAAACTTGATTGCATCTATCTTGCATTTCCTCCTAAGAACAAACGTAACAAACACAAAACGATCCTTCGCCGAGGAAGCATTGAAAAGGATACTTGCAAAATGTATCAAGAACTTGAGGTAAATAAAATGGCAAGATGGAGTACTTTGGTATGTAACCGCTCACAGATACTGAAAGAAAAAAAAAAAACACAGAGTAAAGTGGTATCGTTTCATCGATGTCGACAACAACTATTGCTTCGTTACGAAGTCTCTCTGAGTTTCTGAGTTTACTTTTCAGGTTACTTTTCTTTCTTACAGTTAAATTCATTTTGAGCATTTCACCAATCAAAATAGTCTACGGGTAACAAAATAAACCAAACGAAGTATTTTTAGGACAACGAAAAATGTTATTATACAAAAAGAGAAAGAGAGAGAAAGGAAGAGATCTTAGACAATCAGAAGTCATACCACCCAATTTGTCTTCCTGTCTTTGTCCTTTCAAAACAGATTCAGGAAAAATACCACCAAACATTTTCCACTGTACTGTTGATCAAACTCCTATTTATGCGGTGCATCCAACGAGCCACGTTTTACATAGAGAGAGGGAACCATTAAATACCACGGGAGAGGGAACCATAAAATACCACAGGAGAGGGAACCATTAAATACCACGGGAAAGCGACTGGTGCCAACCGGGTACGACTCATACCCATTGAATAGGGTCGCACAGAAAGGATTACGAAGGCACGTACCGAGTGGCGATCAAACGCCCGTTCATCCACTTGCATCCCTGTTGGGTCACCTGGCGGTGGACAAATTATGTTTATACTCAAGAGGAACAGATCTGGCAAAGTGGTAGTATGAGTGAATAGTACGTAAATCACAGGATCAACTTTAGACCAATGCACTCTTTAAAAAGATCCTTGCCATATAATGATAAGATAAAAAAAAAAATGCCACAACCCTACCTGGTTTTACCAAGATATTGCAAGACCTGAGTTTGTATGAAAATCTCTTTCCTCGAAAAACATGCCCCTTGCTGAAGTTCCCCCACTCCTACTATGTCTTCCCGACAGACAAGGGCCAAATGCAAAAGTGTTTCCCCCTCCCCTCCCCTAAAAGAATTAAATTGAGATGCCGCTTAGAGGGCCACCATCCCCCCCATGCTCCCGATTCACTGGCCGTCGGGTTACCGGGATGTACTGCAGTGACTTAAGATTCAAAGGGTAGTTAGTGATTATTTCTGTCGTCCGTCGAAAAATTGCTCTCGGAAAAGACGGAAGAAACATCGACTACTGAAATAAAGGGTTCACTCCGTCCCGATCCACCGGGGCTAGCGGGTTTGTACCAACTGCGAGGGAAATGTTGTTCCTATCTTCATATCGTTGATAACACACGTGTAGCACATGAACGAGGAAAAATGTAATGTATATAATCATCCCCACCCCCTCCGTAAACCGTAATCGCCACCAATCACGGAATAAACGTAATCGTGCAACCGGAGGGGTCGCTCCCGTAGAACGCACAGCGGCGGCGCTACACGTCCCACGGCGCATCTCCCCGTTCTACGAGGGCGAACGCAAAGCAAAGCTGCTGATTAACCCGATATTCCAATCGACGCACACGTTACGATAAACACCGACGGGCACAAACGGTTCCGCCGTACGTACCTGTGAAGCCGAAGAGGTACGGGTCGCCGACGTAGAGCACCGGCGGTCCCCTGTCGCGCAAGACCCTTATCAGCCGGCTGGAATTATCCAGCGACGGGTAGAGGCAGACGGTTTTTCGGACCTGCAGGCAGTCGCCGTTCCTCTGGCACCGGGGGGCCTCCGTAGTTTTCCGAGCCGTCAGACACTGGAATTTCTGCGGAGGGGGAAGGGGGAAAGAGCAGACGACAAGGTCAGATATATCGGGGGAAAGGCGGGGGAGGGGAGGGGGGATATATCATCGGTCCATCACCCACCCCGCTTCCGGCTTGGATGGCCGGAGACGACGTGCCTCGGCCTAACTTGACATGACGGCGACGAGGTTTCATGATAATCGGAAATGTTATTATTATTATTCTAATCTGAGGTGACTGGAAACAGTGGTGGGTCCAGGATTTAATAAAACAAACAGAGGGTGGAGGGGTATTGTGCATGATTACTGACCAATCTCCCCCTTTTTCACAGATATGGGGTACGAATGACCGATTCGGGATTTTAAGAATAAAACGGACAAATACAGTGGGGAGTGTCCCTCCTGGACCCCACCCCCCTGGATATTCCACCGACTGGAAACGGTAGCAGGATTTATGTTACGAAAACAAATGTCAACAAATCTCTTTTATTTCGGACCATAAAGACACAACTGCAGAGAATGAATGAGTTATTGCACCGGATTTCTGTTTATTTTGACAGAGCAGTAAACACTCAATTATAGAGAATGAACGAGTGATAACTCATTCATTGGGTTTCTGGTTATTGTACTGGGATTCTGTTAAGCTTGGACTACAACGCTGTGATATGCCTTGTAGGGTAATGTAACGTGGCCCCGGACAGGTTATACTTACGAGCCTGAAAGGGAGTATCTTACTTTTTGTAAATTTTCGGCACTGGATCCAATCTCGTAGAGGAAACAAAGATCTGAAGCACTGTCATTATGGCAACATTCCACCTGACCTCCTTGACCTTTATACACTAGAATGAAAGGAAACAAACACCAGACAATGTTAAGTTACGATGTATTTAAAACTACTGTACTGGAGAATCAATGATATATAAAAAAAAGTATCAACTTCTGAAGAATTTAAAACTACTGTACTGGAGAATCAATGATATATAAAAAAAATAATATTAACTTCTGAAGAATTTAAAACTACTGTAATGGAGAAACAATGATATAAAAAAAATTATATGCTTCTGAAGAATTTAAAACTACTGTAATGGAGAATTAATGATTTATCGATACGCTAGATTATGAAGCCATCTCTTACGTTGAACGGTGTTGTCGTTATCTTGAATCTTTCCGATTTGTTGGCAGTAGCCGCTCTGCGGGTAGTAGACGACAGCGCTGAGACAGCGCCCCCAGTCTTCCCCGGTCAGTAACGGACATCCGTTGATGCTCTTCAACCGGCTTCCGACGGCGAAACCCAGAGGCCCGGCCACGGGAGAGTTCTGAAGAGGAATGAGCATGGGCGATTATCATTAATCAATTAATTAATTAGAAGGAAATTATCAAATTTACCACTTTTCTTGGTGCTAGGCATGGTAACCAACGTCGCGATACTCACCTTTGCAAGGTCGGTGACCACCACACCCTGTCCGGTGGCGTACAGCAGACTCATGGTGGTAGGCATTGTGACCAACATCACGATACCAATCAAGACGAGGACGAAGTTATGCCAGATGCCGGCGCAGTATATCTTGAGTTGGCTCTTGGGCGATATCGCCATCAGGTGCTCGGTGTGCAGGTCCACGAAGGCACCGGGGTAAACGACCATCACAAAGACCCCGAACCCATTGATCATGACTTGTTCTCTGATGAAGGAAACGTACCATAGAGGGTTAACAGTACGCACCTTCAAAAGATGGACCCAGTAATCTCGACTTTTCACTGGTCAGTCAGCCAGCCTTTTCACTGCACCGCATATTTTCTCCCCCCAGCCACAGGTAGTCTTTAAATCTGTTCGTCATTGTTACGCATAAGGAACGTGCCATGAGTTACCGACGATATACCCACGAAATGGAAATAAACTGTCCCATGCCAGTCAGAGTCTGGTTAACTTCTAATAACGATCAAGTGCACCATATGATTCCATTTACCCACGAAAGAGAATAAAACTGTCCTCGTACCTGTCTGTTAGCTTCCATTAATAATAAGCTTCCACAAAAGGTATATAGTTTGTGGATTGTAAATTCATTTATAAACTATGGGCTTCAATCAAGTGCACCATGTGGTTCCAAATACGACATTCATCTGCCGATGAAATGGAGTGAATGGGGTTTTCAAAATGTACGAATCATTCTACCGAACGGCTGCGATGGCGTGACCGAGTTCGTGAAGGACTCCGCTGACCAGGAGGACGACAAAGAAATATGAAAGATGCTGGACGGGGACGTTGACACCGGGCATCTGGAAAAGGCAAAGGGAGAAAAAAATACTCAAAAGTTTATACAACGAACGACAAACACCTCCCAACTATGGACCCATCCAACATTGATGTGTGACGTCCGGTCAAAATTAGGGAAACTGCATTCTGGGAGAAAAGAGTTGCTTTAGCACCCAACTTTGGGAGAGACAACATAGGTCTTGATATATCATGGGAGGATCAAGGTTAAATAAATGATTCTTCAAAGCACTTTTACATCGATTACCAATCCTTTGATATTGCATCTCAACAACTGTATGTTTACTAAAACAGATTTATGAGGTGGGGGAGATTTATGTGGGGGGATTGAACTTAGTAAGAGGAGGAAAGTACTCATAGGAGTTCATGTTGCTATCGAAACAAGGATTTTATTTTACTAAATATAGTTGGGAAATTATGCCATCTAATTTGCATTAAATTAGCATGTGTTGCATAAAAAATAAAAGTATTAAGAAAAATATGAATATATCCCAAGAAAAATGCATGGTATCTATTATTTTGTGCCTGTTTTCAATGTTTTATTGAAATTTATAATATATTCTACATAGCATATTAAAGCTCAATTCATCGACTTTCAACTAACATGTAGGCTAATATCAATGTGAGGAATGTAAAATCCTCAGTCGCCTCATCATTTTCATTGTTAGCCATACATGTGAGGAAAAAACAAAATATGGGTCATCCGAGTTAAATTAGCAGAGTTGAGGGGAAGAGGTTGATGTATGGGGCACCGCCATATTTTACCAAAAGAAATAAAAATTTACTGCGTAAAGCTGCAGTGACCACAACGTGTCTTGACTGGTTCACGTGGACCTCGGCGATGCGCCGCTCACTTACCACGGGCGTCAAGACTTGCTCTGGTTTTTCTTCCGTGAATGCCTTGAACAACGTCAGCACCAGCAGGCCTACCGACGTGAAGATACAGAGGATGCCAAACCACATTCCTAGCTCAAACCAGTAGAAGGAAAACCAAGGGAACCACTGGCCAACTTTAAAGATCCACCGGTTGAAGCGAGTGGTGTAACATCGAATCTGGGCTGTCAGTACTTGGATACCCCACCTCTGCTGGAATTGCTGGTAGCTCTGTCTGGACCGACACCTCGTCTGAAAATATTTCCGATAAAAAGTGATATACCACAAACTGCCTTACCAAAGCTATCACCCAAATAGTTCGGCTAAAGTAGTGAGAGCGTGCATACTGCTCACTAGTGTCTGGCCCAATAGTGCATAGCATAGTGGTCAAGTGTCCAGCTCGAAGAATAAGAGCGGCATAGCATAGTAACAGAATTATTAACCCTGGATAAAACATAAACTGTTCAACATATACCAATGGCAACTCTTCATAGTATAGCAACAGAAAATTAAAACTCACATTAGGGCACAACAGCCCTTAGAGCGATGCAGCAAACTTAACCCGACCTGCCCATTCCCAGATCGGGCTAGAAG
>JAODAG010313493.1:0-11327 GCA_027574785.1 Orphnurgus asper | reverse complement strand
AAGATACCACCTATTGTAATTATGACACATACATGATACTGATGACCTCAAAGATACCACCTATTGTAATTATGACACATACATGATACTGATGACCTCATGGGATACCACCTAATGTAATTATGACATATACATTATACTGATGACCTCAAAGATACCACCTATTGTAATTATGACACATACATGATACTGATGACCTCAAAGATACCACCTATTGTAATTATGACATACATGATACTGATGACCTCAAAGATACCACCTATTATAATTATGACATATACATGATACTGATGATCTCAAAGATACCACCTAATGTAATTATGACATACATGATACTGGTTGCTAAGTATTAATGTGGACCAGATCTGCACTCAGGTTGACTATCCCTCTACAGATATTATGTTAGGTCAATGGGCCAGCATGCAGTCAAGGGACCCAGTTACGGTAAGGGATGAAAATCCCTAATATCTCCTTTGTTTTCAACTGCAACTGTAAAGTGGCACAAAAGTCTCTCTGGGTATAACAATGAATAATATCTGGAACTTAATTGGTGGATTCTTTGTTAATCGATTAGTATCTATAATAGGGAGAGAGAGATGATGGGTCAACATCTTCCCCCCAGCAACACAGGGGTAGATCCATGGGGGTGGTTGGATTATCATTATGAAAATGCATGGCACACATCTGACGTACTCTAAAAGGCGGTATTTTACCGACATTTCCTGATGGCCAAACACCACCCGGCCCCCTCCCCCACCATGACCTAGCTCCCCTCTCAGAAAATCCTCCATCTCTCGCTGTACAGCGTCACACCCACCAAACTCTTCTCTGCTCTCAAGAGTGGCCATGGACAGTTGGACTTCATCGCCCATCAATCTTGTGTAGTGTTTCCCGGGCTCTAAAGTCAAACCTAAAAGAAATCATTGACAAAACAGGTATTTTTAAGTCTATTTCATTTGCCTTTTTTTGGCAACAGCAGCCATCTTTATTCATCACTTTTACTTCTGAGTCAGTCGGGTGTAGATACATAAAATAGTCAATACATTACAGGTATCGACTCGTAAAGCAGATTTCAGAACTTGTCAATTAGTATTTTCAAACTAAAATGAGCCAGCTTACTGTTTTATAGGAATAAGTATTTTACATTTATAGAAAATCAGATATGTAAGAATGCATGGTGGTTCCTATACTACATTATTTTGAAGACATGACTCATGCTTTGGCAAAATTTATAAATTAAACACATACTTTCATATTTACAGTCAGGATGAGTTTCCACTCTTAATTGTGAATATAAACTTGTAAATATCAAAACAATGCATGAAAACGATGTGATGGTCTACCAACATGTCCATATCAAGTCAATGCAATTAGATTTTGTTTCCTGTTAAAACCCTGCCCACTAATTATTAGATCTACATCATAACCATGTGGCCATCACTACCTGTAGGCCAAGTAGTCAAACTGAGTTTCGGTTCGAGAGATGGACATGTTTATTTATACATTACATGGCACTACGCCCAATGGTCTCCATGTCATATCAGTGGAAATAGGCTT
This sequence comes from Orphnurgus asper, assembly GCA_027574785.1. NCBI lineage: Eukaryota > Metazoa > Echinodermata > Holothuroidea > Elasipodida > Deimatidae > Orphnurgus > Orphnurgus asper. The sequence continues at coordinate 9,770 of JAODAG010313493.1, read as the reverse complement.
GGAAGCTGAACCAGTTTGGGGCACTGGTTGTGTGGCATGTGTTACAGTTCATTGGTTTTTGAGTTCTTTCTTTGGTGGATTTTCAGAAAAGCTATGCTTATTTACAAGCTAACTTTAAGCACAATCTCATTTGTCCCTGCCCTTCATTACCATTAAAGCAGCAAAAGAAAAATGGCACTGAAAATGATGGTGCGATGGTCTACCCAACGTGTCAATACCAAATGCGAAGTCAACACAACATAGTTGTGGAAAATTTAGTTTTTAAGTTTTACAGCCCTACCCACTCACTAATATGCAAGAGGTTGTCACCAAAAGACAATCACCGGACCATGGGGCCTCAATGTGCTAAGTGTCAAGTCGGGTTCCCTGGAGTCGGTAAAACTCACCCCAAATCATGATGACCGTGACTGTTGCAGGATGCAATCACTCTCTGGTTTCAGAGTAAACAGATATCAAGGAAATGTACCTGTTACAATAAAGAGAAACTTACGTCAAATAAACGACAAAGTTTAGGTCCAAAAGGGGGGTTATCAACTTTTATTCGAAGAGTAGTAGTAGATCATGCATGTCAGGTCTAAGCAAACACCTGATTCACATTATACAATAATACTGTTAGGGTAATATTAATAACAATTAACCACAATAGGTATATACTTCATGTAAGACCACCTCAAATAATAATATATAGGATATATTCAGGAGTATGAATATACGTTTGGGGATAGGCCAGTTTTATACACTCTATTTGAGGTAGACTTAAAGGAAGTACATGCTAAACCTAGTACTTAGTACTAGTAGTACTATCAAAGGGCTGTTACTAACAGTGCATTAGGCTGCCTACAGACGAGTACTACTTGTACTGCACTGTACACAGTAATATGCAGCCTAGGCGTCTAACGCTGTGAGCGCCTGTGGCTAGGCGGCCCTAGCCTAAGCGTTGTTGGGTTCGTCTAACGGGAATTTACATGTTAAACTAAAGGCTAGCTAGGACTATGTACCATTGAGAATGCAACAAAGGAATGTCTTCAATTCTAACAATATTTCTCCGACCAAACAACCAGGGAGTCGTAGTATTATTATTACTAATACTATAGTATGAACGGAGCTGGAGTAAAATTAAATGTTAACAATGCAAATATCTAATTGTGTGACCGATAACCAAGTTATGTAACAAGCTAACAACAGAATGCTAACAACTTACGGAGACTCAGAAGAGTATTATAATTGGTACTAGTTTTCGCTTGTAGGGCCATATCATGGCAAGCCGTTTTAACTTTTACCTCCCTATTTCACTTAAGTAAAATACATTCCACTTAAGTGAAATACAAGTCAACTTCAGTGGAATTGGATTTTACCTAAGTGCAATGCATTCCACTTAAGTGAAATACAATTTGACTAAATGGAATACTGTTCTACTTAAGTGGAATTGTATTCTACTTTGAAGTGGAATACAATTCCATTTAATTGTAATTGTATTTGAATACAATTTCACTTAAGTGGAATAGTATTCTACTTAAGTGGAATTGTATATTCCACTTAAGTGTAGACATTAAGTTCTGTACGGTTATAGCCTATTTCACATTTCTTTTTTTGTATGGGCGGAACATTTCAAGACGTTTTAGCCATCCACTTAGGAGCCTCATTTAAGTGAATAGCTTTATGGCATAGTCGTAGGCAATAATATGTGTTATTTTCCTCCAGAGAAAGCAAAGAACGATTGACAGATATTATAATAAATAAGACTATATTTAACACTTTCACATGAGCAGACTTCTCTGTAATATAGGTGAATCTTTAATGACCATATGAATTTTTATATCCTAATCACCCCCCCCCCCCCACCTCTTCGATCATATACTTTGCCGATATACCGATATAGCCCCCTCTCAGACTTAACCGTGATTCACTTACACGAACTTTACAGAATCGTCGCAGTAGATATTTCATTCCCCTTCACCCTCAATATTACTAAACGCATTTAAATCCTTAAGTCCTCCCAATTGTCACACCATCTGTAGTTTAATTTCTATTCCGCTACAACATTCAATCGTCAACTTAAGATAAGAGATAATCTCTGCTAACATACCATGGACTGAAGAATTTATCTGAATTTTTGGGGCACCATTTCCGACGGTGAACTTTTGGGGCGGAAGGACACTAACCTGATACCAATAGATGTGATAAGTGATCAACTGGAAGGAAGGAAATGTGACTAAATTGTAGCTTTGAGTGTGTGAATACTGCTACAGTGTACGGTAAACTGCAACCCAACACCAGGACGCAAACGGCCTTCAAAGGAATGAGAAATTATTGTGCATGTACTCAGTGAATCGAGTCAATAACATGTCCCCATTTAACGAAAACTACTCGGCAGATTCGTAGTATATTTCATTTTAAGACGAATTTCGTTGTAAAGAAATCAATGTCTTCATGTCACTCCATTCGGCGACCCTGTTTTTTCTCTCCGAACATATCAGATTATCCCCTATAAATTCGGAAAATTCACCTTTTTTGTCGGCAAACTTCCAGTGGGGGAAAGTTTATACAACTCCTGCCATACATTCGCCACCCCCCCCCCCCGCGACGTAGATGATCACCATACAATCTAATGTACAAAACATAGGGGAGAGTTCGGTTATGCTGATAAAAACATGCGCATAGTACTTTGATGTAGGGGGAGGGGTAATATGTCCCCTCTTTCATGATTTGTTTTTAAGTAAAATGGTAGCATGGTTGATGCATTAAATGAATGTTTTTTGACAATTTAACAGGATAATATTTAGTATCACTCGATCCATACCCGTAACACCATTAATATATTGTAACTGAGCGAGCCTGGCGATATTTAAAGCCGTGCTTAACTCTATTTTTTTTTTAAATGTTAAACGTGTAAATGCTGTATTAGTGATGATTTAATTATGCTAATGTTCCTTTAAGTAGCAGTCGCGACTCCAGGTCTCCGGAAGTCACGTGACCGCTGAGCTGGCGCGGGCTTGTTCCACGACTGGACTCCCGGAAATCACGTGACCGCATAGCTCAGCTGGCGCGGTGTCTTTGATGATTGTTGTATTATCGACGCACGTATTCTTGAGTAACTGATTCAGCTAGCATAAAAGCAACCGGTGCTTACGTTCGAGAGGCACTTCACTACTGTTATTATCAAATGTTATCTTGTGTACTGCAGAGATTCCGGCGATTATTTGCCAATTTGGGTAATTTTTGAGGTGGCCTTTTGCAATGGTTATGGAACCCTAGTTTAGTGCTAATCCATCGGGTGAGGTCAATGGAACCCACATCTTACATAAGACCACATTTTTGGTGGAGGGGGGGGGGGGTGTAGAGTTTTCAGAAATTCCAAAGTTTTCAGAAGTGGTAGATGGTCTTTCTCGGTAAACTTTCAAGATTTTGTTCCGAGGAATTGTTTTGTTCCGGGGAATGGGGATAAATTCAATCATCACATAATGCTGTTTTTTTAAAACAAAAGACAGACGTATTCTACAATTATTGGCATTTTTAACCAAACCATCGAACCAAACCGCTAGGAATTACAAAGGATTTATTCTATTTGCAGGTCTTTATTGCAAACTTGGGCTTCTCTTGTTGAAGGAATGTAATGAAAACAGGCCAATACACACCAGTATGTATTGTTTTCTTAAACATATCCGACTATTCTCGGGCAAAAAGAAATGCAAATTTTATAAAACATACAAAGCGAAAACAACTTCAACAAAATTCAATATTGTTAACGTATTTTGCTTTTAGAAAAAGGTAAAAAAAAATCACAACAAATTATCAACAGTAATAAATACATGAACAAATTATTACATGTGAAAATCACAAAATGTAAAACCAGTGTGCTGCTATCTTTTGTGATTCTTGTAAATTTTTGTCCATTGTTGTAAACCTCGCATTGTCTTTAAACGGCGGATAGCCACATACAAACATTAATTAAATCCCATGAAAGACGACGCAGTGTTGTCAAGTTACATTCTACTAATCCTCCTGGGTCCAGGTAGCTTACGACCCGGCAAAGGATACCAGAACATCTTACCATTGCAGGTACAAGTTTATATCATAAATTCAAAGCCAAACTTTATACAACTTAAGATGAGGAGGACCTGCTACTCCAGTCACCTGTGTTTCACCCAAAATACAATACTGTATTATACGGTATTGTATATACAGTACTGTATATACAATACTATATACAGTACTGCATATACAGTATTGCATATACATTACTGTATATACAGTATTGTACATACAGTACATTACTGTATATACAGTATTGTATATACAATACTATATACAGTATTGTATATACAGTATTGTATATACAATACCGTATATACAATACAGTATACAGAATATACAATACCGTATATACTGTTTAAGTTCTCTTGAAAACAGTACAAAACTTTGTCTGTGCTATAAATATCCTTCTCTGGTGCTTTTTGGTAGAAAATTATGAAAACATATAGAACCTACAAATATATAGAATCTACAAATATATAGAATCCACAAATATATAGATCCTACAAATATGTATAAATCCTATGAATGTATTCAGCCTACAGATATATAGAGCCTACAAAAAAATTCTAAGTTATTAGGTACACCGCTGCACCTTTGTATTGTAAGTTATTAGGTACACCGATGCACCTTTTGAACCACGATCATCATAGGATGGTCGAGACTATATGGACAGAAGTAATAACTTAATAATTTATGAATGATACTAATAGCAACCTAGCATGCCATTTAAGAGTGGCCATCTTGAAACTCTAGCAGAAGGTAATGATGACCAATTCAGATCTTACTTAATCATACTTCAAGGGATGTGAAGCATTCAGGGTGGACCGGTACCGGTGGACCAGTACACTATCCATAGGATTCACTTCAGCACCATACATACAGTACATAGAATAACAGCCATACATACATAAAATAGCAGCCATACATACATAGAATAACAGCCATACATACATAGAATAGCAGCCAATTATACATACATAGGATAGCAGCCATACATACATAGAATAGCAGCCATACATACATAGAACAACAGCCAATTTTACATATATCGGATAGCAGCCAATTATACATACATAGGATAGCAGCCATACATACATAGAATAGCAGCATCACAGCTAGTAGTATACAAAACAGAATGCATCAATGCATAGTGGTTCCGATGCTGCATTATTATTATTATTTTGGTTGATGACTAAGTGTATTTAATATTTACTATGTACTATTTAGAAATTTGACTTGAAAGCCATATTTAAGCTGGCTTCTTGTGTTTTAAGTATGACATGTTCTTGTGTTATGACAACCTGTAGCTATCTGGTGCCACCAATCATGAATAATTAATTCATTATATAAATGTTATACACTATCTAATTAAGACACACTACCATTTTATTGTTATTGAGTTACTTTGGTGACACAAATATAACTGAAAGCAAGTGGAATAGTATTTAAAGTTTAAGTATGTAAAGTCACGAGAGCAACAAGTGAAATAGGGTAATTAAACTGTAAAGTACCATTTAAAACCTCTATCACAAGCAGCCAGTGACCTATTCACACAACAACACAGAAACGAATTCCAGTAGGCCGTCCCTTGACAGAAATAATATGAGCCTAACGCTTCATAAAACGGAGGTAGCTAATAAGACTGCCCCTAAACCTAACCTTGCGTTAAGATGTCAATTTGGTCGAAAAGTTTTCGAATAAAAAATAGGGAATAATAATTTGAAAGACCAACAGGAATATTATTGTCATTACTTTAACCAGAAATACTCCAAATAACAGTGTAAAATATAAAAAAAACAATTAACTGGTTCGTACCCATACCAATGCAAAAATATATCCTCCATCACACGATACTAAATATATTTGTAAATCTGGAATCCTTTTAATATTAATAGAACCAGGAAATGATGAATGGCTTCAAAAGTAACTTATTCCAAGTCCTGCTGTATGTACCATCGTCTCGGCTTCCAATAAAAAAGTAATTAAACATTTCGAACAGATTTCAACATTTAGATTTTTTAGAATTTTTTTGAAGGTACTTTTAAATTCCTCCTCCTCCTCCTCATCTTTAACTATCCTCTTCCTGATACTCCTCCATTTTCTCACGGAGCAGCGGCTCTATCTCCTTGGCTTTAGCATCGATGTTGTATCCGTTGATGGGAGATTCCGGGTCCACCGTAACAATCTGCGAAATGGTAATGAAGTATAAAATGCTTTAACTTTTAATGCAAAGAGAATACAATTATCCTGTGCATATTAGTTCAAATTACTAAGTAAAGTTTCATGGATAATTAGTTGTCTTCTTTTAACATTCATTTCACTCCTCACTCAGATATCTTGAATTCATTTTATATGACCATTTCCACATTTAAAGGCTCATTATACGAGTCTTCTCATCTTACTGCACTTAAAGACTCACACATAGGCATTAGACCTTCGGACACTTTCCACATGACTATCGTAAAAGTCATCTCCCACGTGACTATACAAATTAAGACTTATTATACGAGTCTTCTCATGTTACTGCACTTTAAAGACTCACACTGCTTCAATGAGACAGACTGACCTTAGGACCCTTTCTGAAAGAGCTGTTTGACCGGATCACAATGATGAGAACTACGAGAAGGACCAACGGGATGGAGTAAAGCCAGATGGAGTTGCCACCAACCACGTCCAGTGTTTTCTGTGATTTTCCCTGTGTTAGGGAGAAAACAAAACCAGGTTACTTTGGAATTCATTTGTCGCTGACGGATGAAATGGTTAATGATCGCTCAGAACATGCTGTAGATCAAGTGGCAACATTCATGTAGAGTACTATGACCAACCGTCTAAGATATTGTAAACTACTCGAAAAAGATATAATATTTTGAAAAAGCTGTACTTTGGAGTTGCAAAGGCGTCAGATACACACCGATATGACCAGGGCCGGATTCAGCATTTCGTGTGCCGGGGGTTGAACTTTGATAAAGGGCCTGTGCGATGTGTGAAAACGTCTTTTAAACTGATAATTAAATTGCAACTTTCCTTGCTTAAAGGCAGGCCTACTTAGTTTCAAAAACAAAAAGTATAATAGACATAAAAATATTTTTCCCATGTCACTTGTGGGCCTGGAGCCCCCTCCTTAATACAGCAGTGGATATGACTGCACATATTCAGATCATTGCTTGCAATGTTTGATCTTTAACAAGTTCAGCTCGGTATGTGACCAGGGAATGTAACACCTGGTCAGGTCATCAGATCAGAGAATGTTAACACCTGGATGGACTCAATGAGTACAGCTATTATCTGCATGTGACAAGAGAATGTAACACCTGGATGGACTCAATGAGTACAGCTATTATCTTTGTGACAAGAGAATGTAACACCTGGATGGATTCAATGAGTACAGCTATTATCTGTAGTGACAAGAGAATGTAACACCTGGATGGACTCAAGGAGTACAGGTATAGATGTGACAGGTTTTCAGTCACCCTATTCTCAAGAGCTGTAGACCCACTAATCAAATTTATCATCTATGTACAATATACCATTGACACTCACAAGTACCATTGTATGGTTCATTTAAAAATAAAAAGCCTTACTTTTGATTGTAGGTTGGTTTTTAGCAGGATGGCAGTATCAGGTTTTTGCTCATCATACTCCTTCCAGGAATCCCCTTGAGATGAAAGAGATTCAGTGTGAGTAGAGTCTGACTTCTTCTTAGTAACCAGAGTGTTACTCACGGGAAGAGGAGATGTAGTTTTCAACCTTTCAATAGATGACGAGGGATCACTATCCTGGGGATCACCATGACCATTGTCACCAAATGTACCAGCAGCTGAGGAGGGGTTACTATCCTGGGGATTACTACTATAATCACCAAATATACCACCATCTGAGAGGTTACTATCCTGGGGATTAATACTGTCTTCATAATCTTTGATTTCTCCATTCCTTCCCAAACCAGTTGGTTCTTTCGATTGGTTCTGACGAGCAGAGGAATCTACCCTATCACTAGCTAGAGATTCAACTGCATTATCTGAATCACCAAACCCTAAAAAGCCAGAATGACCAGTCTTTTCCACGAGTCCTTTAAGTTTGCTCACAAGCCTTGATATAGCAAGCTGAGATATTTCAGTGGTTTGGTTGTCGATAGCAGTAGAGGTTAAACTACCAGACGGATAAGGAGAACTAGCAGGGGAAATGGGTAGATCTTCGCTACTATACACTTTAGTGGGGTGGGAACCATCACCAGGAGAGAATTCAAATAGCTGATCAATGTCTACCTTCAGGGGATTGGGGTCCTTACTAGATGGAACTGAACCAATATCAAGAGTTGGTGATGGGGTCTTTATAGTACTTTCTTTCATAGTTAGATCAGATATTCTGTAAGAATAGTAACTGTATGAACTGTATGAATAAGAATCAAATAACCAATTATTCAAGGGATTGGGGTCCTTACTAGATGGAACTGAACCAGATAATGGATCGTTGTCTACCTTCAGGGGATCGGCATCCTTACTAGAGGGAACTGAACCCGATAACGGCTCAGTGTCTACCTTCAGGGGATCGGAATCCTCACTAGAGGGAACTGAACCCGATAATGGATCGTTGTCTACCTGCAGGGGATCGGAATCCTTACCAGAGGGAACTGAACCTGATAATGAATCGTTGTCTACCTGCAGGGGATCGGCATCCTTACCAGAGGGAACTGAACCGGAAAATGGATCGTTGTCTACCTGCAGGGGATCGGCATCCTTACTAGAGGGAACTGAACCAGATAATGGATCGTTGTCTACCTTCAGGGGATCGGCATCCTTACTAGAGGGAACTGAACCCGATAACGGCTCAGTGTCTACCTTCAGGGGATCGGAATCCTCACTAGAGGGAACTGAACCCGATAATGGATCGTTGTCTACCTGCAGGGGATCGGTGTCCTTGCTAGAGGGAACTGAACCACTATTAGTATCAGGTAATTCATAAGAATAGGAACTATATGAATAACTAGGATAATAATTCGGGCCGTCACTCGTCAGTTTAGCTGCCGGTATCGAGGGAGGTACCCAGCCAGTAGGTCCGACTTTATCATCCCCATCGTTACTTGGTATAACTTGGTCAGCTATTTCGACTGCCCTTTTGCTTTTCTTGTTAGCCTTGAACAAATTTTCCATCACATTTTTGTTGGAGACACTGGCAGTAGTTTTATCAGAATGTTGAACCTGCCGTGGGAAAAGACCAAGAAATTTTAAATAGAAGTTAAGTCTATTCATCTCACCTTGGAAAGATTCCTCAATATCGTCATTACTGTAAGCACCCCATTTTTCAACACTAAGTTCACTGCCATCCCCAAGCTCTGAAAGATCATTATAATTATTATATCCAAGATCTTTTAAGGCGGACAAATAATCGTACATACTATCTGAATTTAGTGTTTCATATTCGGACACACTAGACTCTAAAACCCCATTCATATCTGTGGAATGTAACTTTGCATGAACTTTGGGATGTACAAACTGCTGATCCGGTGGTGGTAACAATGCATCGTTCCCGTAAGGTATCTTCTGAGATGGAGGGAGGACTGGTGGGAGGCCTTGTTGTTCCTGATCATTTCCGGGTAACGGCACATACTGGGGTAATTGATACTGTTGATTGGAAGGTGGTAACAACCCATCATTCTCATAAGGTATCTTCTGAGATGGAGGGAGGACTGGTGGGAGGCCTTGTTGTTCCTGATCATTTCCGGGTAACGGCACATA
>JAODAG010313438.1:0-12381 GCA_027574785.1 Orphnurgus asper | reverse complement strand
AACTACTGTAATATATAAGTACTGTTCTATATGAAATATTGAACTGACTACACTTGCCTTATCCTTTGTGAATACTACTATAGGGTATACAGTATAAATACCTACTACACTAGTGCTATCATTGTTCTATAGGGTGTCAGGTATATATATATGTTATACCTATAGTTTGTTTTGTACCTACTACACTAGTCCTATCCTTGGTGAATAACTTCTATAGGATATATTGTACCTACTACACTAGTCCTATCATTGGTGAATACTACTGTTCTATAGGGTGTCTATGTTATACCTACTACACAAGTCCTATCATAGTGAATACTACTGTTCTATAGTTTATATTCTACCTACTACACTAGTCCTATCCTTGGTGAATACTACTGTTCTATAGGATATATTGTACCTACTACACTAGTCCTATCATTGGTGAATACTACCATTCTATAGTTTATTTTGTACCTACTACACTAGTCCTATTGCTGGTTAATAGGGTGTATTGTACCTACTACACTAGTCCCATGTTGACAGACTTGCTTTCAGGAAAGATGCTTATTTATATAAGGGAAAGAAATTTGGCTTTCATGTGATGTTATGTTTCTACTCAAAATAGAAGTTTGTGACTGGCACCATAGTGCACATTGGATAATTAAAAGGTTCAATTTATGTACTGTATATATTATATATCTTAGCTTTCCTTATTGCAGGTCTATTTCTCAAAACAATATGCTGAAATGAACGTGCCCAAGTGTACATTTTTTGTCAAATCAATGTATGCTAATATGGGAAAGACGATTAGTGAGAAAGGAGATTCGGTTCAAGAGCTTTCCTATGGCATGAGAGCAAATTTTAATATCGCTGTATTTCATCCACCAGTTTAAGCACGCTAAAATATGCAAAGTTAATTTTAAAGATGTTCTGGCATTTCAATGATATTAAAGAAAAGCATGTGCAGAGAAATAAGAACCATATTGATATTGCCAACAAACAAATGTGATATAACAAAATTCAAAAATCCCACCACACCCTCTTTAAATTTGGCTATGGTACTAGAGATGATTGACAAGGAATGGTAGTTCTAAGAATAAGATGCCTCCTCATTTGTGGGAGATGTCTGCACCAAACGCAGAAAGGTTTTTTGTTCTCTGAAATATATCTGTACTAATACTAGTGCGAGTTTTGACAGTACATTGCCAAGTATATATAATCTCATATTTATAGCCCGAGGAATTTCGATTAAAAACAAATGGATGATAACAGTCTCCAGACATCATCTGTCAGGTTAGGTACAACAAGATAGGCAGCAGGATTAGAGGAAAATAATTTATATCATCCCTGTGACAGTCCGGGTTTCTTTTACCTCTTCAAGATCGTAAGATACACATGTAACTGCAAGTTATGAAAGTCATGTCTATGGGAAATACCTAACACACTTATTAAATGCTATCTAACAATTGAATGTGGTGTATTTTTGGAACTAGGTAAAGTATTTTCATGTTAACATATTTTCACATAAATTATGGAAACTAGATTTTCATCATCTGATTTTGAATTTATTTCCCAGTGCTTTTCTTCTTTGTCTAGTATTTGCTGGACAGTATTCTCCACCTACTAATTCCTGTACCGGTATTTTACTAAATACAAGCAGCCCTCGCATATTTCTTGTAAACATGAACAACAGTAGGCTTCTTTCTACCAGCATAAGTTTCTTCCAACAAAAATGTAGGCTTCATTTATTTAGCATCCTTTTCGTGATAGAATACTAAACAAGTGTTATTTTACCAGGCTGGAAGTTTCCTGTTTTTCAATGGATTATATAGCAATAACTGTTTTTCAAACCCTGTGAATTAAATAAGTTTTTGTTAAAGATAGTGACAATGGCTAAACGTCACACATTAATTATGCCTTTGTAGCTGGGACATGAATAATAGAAGTTATCTGTTATTGGAAAAATTTCAAATAGTGTCTATAAAACAAATAGCACTGTCATTAGGCCAGAACCTCCCTGTGTTGGCGAGTAATGGTCGATCTCCAAACTTGCGTAACCTGTTCCAACTCAGACCATTGTTGTCTCCTGCAAAATCTGTTAATTCGTATTGTAGTCGATGGTCTTTCATGGGAATAAACGTACAGGACTCGAATCTGGTGGAGATTTTTTTTGAGAGTAAGCGAAGTCACAAACGACATTGTTTCCCCACATTGAACTTTACTTCGAGCACAGAATGCTCCTTCTATGTATAGAATTTGATTTGTAAATATTTATGGGGTCGTCCGTGTGTGGCCCTTTATTTAACAGGGAACAGAATGTGCCTCGCCTATTTGGTACTGTGCAAGAATTCTCAATATAGTCATTATTGCCATTGTTATCTCCAAAGCTGACATGCATGGTTTATATATAAATTTTACTGTTATTTCTTGTATGAATTTATGTGAATGTAAATCAACACCCTATTATCAGGAAATTTACACATGCCTCTGCTTTTACTGACATATATGTGTGTAGATGATAATTAATACTGATTCATTTGAAATGAAGAATATTTGCTTGTTGGCTAAAAATTCCATGCTTTTATAACTTTCTCTCCTGCTGTTTTTTCTATCCAGCTTCCCCTAAAAAGGGCCCTGGGCAGGTTTTGGATCTGATTAAAAGTACCGTCCACAAGGGTATACGACTATGTGTGCATGTTATACACACGTGTTACAGTAGCCTTTATGTGGTATGTTCTTCATGTAAGACCACCTCAAATTATAGGATACGTACATGAGTATGTATAATTAGGGGATAGGCTAGTATCTGCATACACATGTACACACTATATTCGAGGTAGCCTTACATGAAGTACGTACTGTCCTCTTTATAGTATGCATGCATGTCTGCATGATTCTATGCAAAATGTGCACTACTGTTTCTTGTTGAACTTTTTATTTTACTGTGTTTATTGAAAAATGTGGATTCCTTGTTTGTTTTTGTACTGTGTGTTTATAGTCACATGGGTAGTAGTACTGTACTAGTAGTAGTATTGGATTCCCTTCTGTTATTTTACTGTTTTTATTCCTTGTTTTATTTTACTGTGTTTATAGTTAGTAGTAGTGTTGATGACAGTGTGTTGTATTATATTACTTTGTTTATTGTTTGTTGATTCCTTGTTTTGTTTCTTTGGTTGGCATGAAAGGAAGTATGTTTACTGTATCGATATGTTATTCTGCTATTGGTGGTTAGAAACAGAATATATGTATACAATACCCCCTTGCTTTTTCAAGAGCAGTACCCCTCGCTACATGCATATGTATCCAAGTATTTGCAATTTGAATATATCGACCAAAATTATTAGACAAGCATGTCGGACTTGAGCAAACTATTTTGCTTAGGAATGGCAGAAGTTTTTGAAAGTATGCAGGAACAGTTGGAAAGTATGCAGAACATGCCCATTGTTGGGCATGACAGTGTTACTCTCCTTGACGATGCAGATCTCCAGTATCATATTTCAAATAAAAAAATAGGGGACAACTGCACAACTCCTCCGGGCCCTACCCCATTCCTAGATTGGTAGTTGGATAGCCTTACTTTGCTTTGCATCCTTTGTTAGGGAGAGGGAACATCAGAGTTAAATTCTGAAGATGGTTTCCCTTAGCAGGAAATGATACAGTCGGTTACTCGAGAAGAGTGGTGACCTTCCCTTTGTATCTGGGATTTTATAAGACCTGGCCTTGGTTATGCCTAGGTTTTGCTTTCAGTTATCCCACCTCAGGGTATTGAGATGTGGTATGATGAATCTATAGTTTCTTGTGAATTAGGAAATTTGAAGGTCATATTGAGGTCATAGAAGTCCAAGATTATAGAGTGTCAGGCATGATCAATTTAAAATTGAATCAATATAATTAATGTGACGCAAACCATGCCAATATGATAAACCTTGATCAATGGAGAAATATTGTACGGAACAGATTAATTGGGTATAACATGCATGTCCTTTTCACAGTGCTCTAACGTAACCCATCTCTTATTAACTGCTTATGCCTACCAGTGTAGCTACCATACTCTTTTGTTTTACATATAACCTCAGTTCTACCCAAGTGACTCGCCTAAGTCACACCCAAGTGACTCACCAAAGTCACACCCAAGTGATGCCAATCTTGTAACACTCATTTTGTCTGGTTTGGATATTACATATTCTTTAAAACATGTATTTTGTTAAGCTGATTTCACTCTCTGTGCTTTTGCTATGATACATTTGATTCCTTTCAATAATTTCCACTGCATTAATTGTGCTTTGCTGCAGTATATGCATGGCTGGGGCTGTATGACATTGATTTCAAAAGTGATATATATTAGCTCATTAGTGCATGCTTGTTGTGACTGCATGTTTTTGTTTTGTTACTTTGTCAAGAATGGAAGATTGCCATTGAAGGGAAATTCTGTAGTTGTTTGTGTAATCGTGTTACAAAACATGTTAAAGATATAAACAATTATGGAAATTTCCCTTGCTAATAACCTGGTATGATGTACCCCAATTGACTGTTTTTGCATATATTAATTCCTTGCATTAATTGCACATTTTATACAAAGGTATGAAAAACTGTTGTAATGCTTGTCATCCCAAGTTTTCAGAAACCATCCTGTCACAGAAGATAGCCAGTTACTGCTATGCATTTTATGGATGTTGGTACTTGGATGTAAAACCTTATGGCGTAGTATCACTAGATCTTTATTTCATAACGATATCCTTAGTCACAAGGACTACTTCAACGTACGACAATCTCTTTGCATGTTTTTTCACTAGCTATGTATCATCTTACCCATCTCTTACTAATTGCTTAAACCTATTAATGTAGCATCCCATACTTGGAAACCTTTACCCGTAGCCTCTGTCCTGCATCCATGATGTCACACCCGTACGACGCCACTAATAAAAACATGAACTAAGTGCTCAATGTAGCGACTGTTATCCCTGGAAATTAAATCCTGTTTGGACCATCGGATAACTATTGCGTTCGGGATACTTCTTTATGTTTGGGAGGTATCGATCTCGTAGACGCTGGCAAGTTTCCTTGAGTTGTTCTACAGTAGCTTAGCCTACCAGACTACATGTTCCTAACAGGTATGGTCACGGTCTTAGGGATTACGAGGTCCCGGGAACCCGACCATGTTAGATGTTTTACCCATGGTTCATAAGTTAAGGATCTTCAGGTTCATTCCCCCACGCCCCCAACCCCACTTGAGACAACCTTCCATGATCAGAACTTGCGATTCACATACGAGCAAATTAACGTTTTTTGGTGATTTGGTGATTTCCTGGTATAGATCTCTTTACTTTTCCCCACTTCCTTAAGCCTGTGTTTGCCCCTTCTCTCTGGTTGTGTTTGGAACCTTTTCACTTTTTAGAACCACAGATTGGGCCTTCCTGTATTTCCTTGGATGGAGACGATCAAGGTCACTATGCGTCCTTCTACAAGTTGTCAATCTTTTTTCTGTGCAGTTCAATTTCCTGTTATGATACGTCACTTTTGTTGCAATGAACTTTTTAAGGACAATCTGCACAATAATGGTGGTTCATATGATATCACGCCGATAATGTAATACGATGAAAAATCAGTCTGCCACAAAAATGACGAGAAATCTATTAAGCGTGTGACTCGTAAGGATACTGTGAACAAATATCACACCGTCCTTTAGAAGTGTTGCATTTTTGGTTTGGAACTAATGTAATAACTTGTCATGCTTAGGCTTTCTAAACATATTGCAAAATGATATCAGTTGCATAGTTGATTCGTTCCTATGCTGACAGTATCAGGAATCTTTATCTTCATGGCTTTGCATCGCGCAACGTGCTGTCTCTTGTTTTCTCGGGCGGGGAGGGACAGGACACCCCCCCCAGTCTGTGCTCAGAGTGCAGGCCGTGCACACGACTATCCCCTTCTGTCCTTTGCATGGATCTCACTTTGGAATAATGGCGAGAGATTGAAAAGAGTCGTAGCAGACGATCCTCACCCATTATGTCGGTGGCCAATAGCGATCGTGGTTAAAACCATCCCAAGGACTCCAAGGAAGTTCACCTCCAAGGAAGTTCACCTGCAAGGAAGTTCACCTCGTAGGACAGGGGAAAGGAAAAAGACGCAAGGGCAAAGACGGTAACACCCAGGCAACTTGTGATACAAGCGTGTACCAGTGTGCTTCAGCCACGCAACACCAGTTTTCTTCTCGTGTTGCATCACCTGCAGTTCGTGGTCCCTTGTCACCCAAACCTCCGATCAGATACGATGCGTATCACGGATGATGATTTAGATCAGGCCAACGATGAGGGTACGTCCTTCCACGTTTCCGTAAAGCTGAGGCCAACAACAGTGAACGAAGAGGAAATAGGAGGGGTATTCATCCTTAGGGACAGACCTCCCAGGTTGGACCCTCGAGGAGTCTTAGGTCAATCCCGAAGTACAAAACTCTTCATTTCATCCCGGATGATATCTTCATCCCATCTTTGATAAGGTTCTCCTCCGAGGACAGGCCTTCCTGTCCTGTGAGCGCTCTTAACTGGCGCGTACAAAATGTACCAACCTCTCAGGATCTCTGATAGGGTTTTTAGGACAGCCAATTTCGCCAGACTCGAATGTGAAACAATATTTTGATGGCTAGTTCAAGTCCCTGCACTCACAGGGTGCCAAGCCATGAGGTTCGTGGAGTCTCCTCCTCGAGAGCTTTATTCGCAGAAAAATCCACCGGTCATGCTATCTTTCAGATGCACTGTCGTCTGTGGTCCACCTAGTGGTCGGTCCTAGAGGTGAGTGTGTCCTACCTAGTGGTCGGTCAAACCAGCAGGAAGGACATATAGGCCTCGCCCCCCCCCCCCATATTTTAAGAGTGTTGGTGTAGTTTTGAGCTGGTAGCAGTTAAGAGAGAGAGTGATATCATCAGTGCGCGACATATATATGTGGGGCTGCATTAGAGGCTGCAGGTAGTAAAGTTTAGAATGCTACATTAGTATGAGATGGTTTAGTACAATGGCTAGTAAAACCCCATACCAGTAAGCCTTGTCTTCCAGCAGAATGAGGGACAATACCAGTAAGACTTGTCTTCCAGCAGAATGAGGGACAATGCCAGTAAGCCTGGTCTTCCAGCAGAATGAGGGACAATACCAGTAAGCCTTGTCTTCCAGCAGAATGAGGGACAACGTATGCTGATGCATGTACTCTCTTGCCTCTTATACAATATCTAGCATCTGGCATCTAGCATCTCATATTTGCAGTTATTCGCATAAATATATTAACCTAATTTTTATGTCCTTACAGGTGATGGAGCCACAAAAGGTGAAACGACCCCCTTTGTGCAGCAACCAAGCGAGGACCTCCAAGAGAGGAATCTCGCCCTGTATGAGGACGAGATGGACCGACGGCCAAAGATATCCACCCTCATCAACTCCTTCGCTAACTATAAGAATATACCAGAACACACGCAGGAAGAAAATGAAAGAGCGTCACAAAAAGTTGTGAGTGCTAAATTGATTTCTCAGAGATTTTCTGGTATGGTATTTATACCTCATATAAGACCACCTCAAAATATAGTACATGTACATGCTGTCTGCGTACATACTAGCCAATACATACACTGTACATTCACTATTCATAGGTCTTAAATGAAGTACCACAAATATCGTATATATCTACAGCGTGTCAGGATACTAGCCTATTCATTTGCATATTCATACACATCTTTGAGGTGGTCTTACTTGAAGTATGCATATACCACGAATGTAAGTTAAAGTGCATACATGTAGATAATCTTCTAGCCTATACATACACATGTATACTATCTTTGAGGTGGATTTATATGACGTATATACCAGATACTAGCCTATTCTTACACATCTTTGTGGTGGTAATTACAGTAAAGTATATAACTGATTTCTTTCAGAATAGAATACAATATTATCCACCATTTTAGAGTAAATGAAAGAAATAGTTTATAAAACTCTTCTCCTCTTTAGACAATCCTAGCTAAGTAAGGAAGATGATTATCTTTGGAGGATTATCTGGAGAGGGAGAACATCAGCATTTTACCAAACTTTTAAACCGACAGGTCTCCTGGGGTTCACCCCTTTCACTCCTAAGCATGTACATTTTTTATGTGTTCACATCACTCCTTCAAATGCTCATCACTTCACATAACCACCCTCGATCTGCATTTCAAATGAAAGCTAAAAGATTGTGTTCTTGTCCTCAACTGCTCGTTGTCAGGAATGGTTTAATTCAGTACCACCCTTAAATGATCGAAAAGTTGCTTACATAGCCTTTGAGGCTCACCAAGTAGCTGAAATACCATGTGACATGGTGATAAGTTAAATTGCACCATATTTAATATTGTGAATTCTCGTTACCTACTAGTTTAATTTTTACGACGGCTGTCGTGGTCTCGCTAATACAACGGTAATAATCCTTCTGGAAGTTTCCTCGATTTGAAAAGTTTGTCAATTCACGTCACCTAGGTTTAATTTTCCGACAGTGTCGTGCTAATATGCCTGGATTGGCAATATTGTGAATTCTCATCACCTAGCTTTCATGTTGCGATGGGTTGTCGTGCTAATGTGACGGTAATAATCCATTTGGATGTTTCCCTCTATTTGACAGGAGGTGGCTCAGATGGGTACTTTAATGGGGGTATACCTTCCATGTCTCCAAAACATACTCGGCGTCATTCTGTTCATCCGTCTCTCGTGGATAGTAGGCTCTGCCGGAACCCTCCAATCTTTCATTATTGTCCTCATCTCCTGTTGCACAGTAAGTGTGGTTTTCTTTTATTTACACAAACAGTATTTCTTTTGAATTTCAAACTATTCAAAATGGCGGGTTTTTGGTGTGCACGGGTAACCCGAGGGGAAAATAATGCCTGGAACAGAAATTTGAAAAGAAGCAATTTTCAGGCCTAGAAAAAAAAGTAATGATAACCCAAAGTTGCTTCATTCATCGAAATGACGAGGGATTTTGGTAACAACTTTCGATAGAAGTAATGTTCCCTAATTGTGTTGATAGATACTGCGATAGCACGTGTCATCCAAAGCGCAAAGTAATCTTGAATCGTGTATCACTGCATGGTTATTCTTCAATGAAGCATATTATGCTTGGAGTTGCCTAGACCCGCTTATATCGTGCTTGTTTGTCAGAAAATTTAAGTAATCGGGATTATCGAGGATCAGAACCTTTAATTGTCACGAAAGAATCTCCAATCAAAGAGCTATCAATTTCATGTCCTTTGGAAAGTTTTCATCTCTGAGCAGTCGTCGTTTGTTTGTGAGATATTGCTTTTCACAGCTGCCCATTTGTAACCATTTTAACGGATCTCTGACATGAAGACACAACTTTGGGAAAGAAAACTTGATTTTCCTTATTCCTTTTGTATTATTCCTTTGTATTTCCTTATTCATCAACCTTAATAATTACCATCTGATATGCACTGAAAGAAGAAATATTGAAGGTAGCATAGTTTACATCATCCCTTAATTGCCTTTTTCTTCTTACACTGACCTCCACCAACATTCCTCCCAATTTGGTATCTTGTCAAATTAGGCCAACCTATCACCCTCGTCTTGAAAACTCTAGTCGTCTTATCCCGGAATGCTTCCTGCTCCCCTACCGCCCCTCCAAAAGTCGCAACGTAACGTTTTTAGGTCAACAAAACTTAATCAAAGAACGGCCATTCTTCCGACAGACGTTACTGACGGCTATATCGATGAGTGCCATCGCCACTAATGGAGTGGTGCCCGCTGGTGGGTCGTACTTCATGATTTCAAGGGCCCTCGGGCCAGAGTTTGGAGGCGCAGTAGGGGTTTTATTTTACCTGGGTACAACCTTTGCATCGGCTATGTACATTCTCGGAGCTATAGAAATTCTGGTGGTAAGTAATTTATATCTTCTTTTTTCTTGTTGTCTCTGGCTGGAATATGACCGGAATGTTTGCGGGTGTTCTTCTTACCCATCTGCTACTGATAAGCTTTATGCCTACCTACCAGTGTAGCATCCCAGACAGACTGACAAACTGTTACCTATTATCCTCTGGAAATGATGAGAAAAACTTGTAACAGTAACGTTAAGGATCGGAATATATGCCTTGTGGAGGGGTTCTGAGTTCATTGTTATGGTGTTTGAGTTGACTGTTTTTAATTATGAAATTTTAATTGTGTCACCACATAGATAACAATAGTGATAAAAAATCTTAATATGACCTCTGACCTTTCATTAACAAATGACCTTACAGGAGTGTAAAACATGCATGGACTAGTACAAAGAAGATGGATACCATTATAAATACAGAGTTATTGATGTACATAGAAGTACAGAAAAATGAAAACAATGACTGACTGCAGTTATGACTATAGATAGGGAAGTTGTTTACTATAAGTATGGCTCATGTGAAATGAATGCAAGTATGGGCTATAGTGTAGTGAATACAAGTATGGCTACAGAAGGTGATTCTAAGTACGACTCCTGTGAAATGATGCAAGTATGGGATATAGTGAAGTAAATGCAAGTATGTCTATAGTAAGTGATTGTAAGTATGACTTCTGTGAAATGAATGTAAGTATGACTTCTGTGAAATTAATGCAAGTATGTGCTGTTTGGAATCTCCTTGGATCTTCCTTGCAGATCAGAATTTTCAATGGTATTTAATTTTGAATTCACATACAACCGGACTCCAATACCAATACCACAATACCACATATCTACCCTATCCTGCCTATACACTACATAACCAAGAAAATGAAATTCAGCAGAACAGATTGTACTGTTTAACCAGGATTCTGTGACACTCGCGATATCAGGCTTAGCATTTTCCACAAAAACATGCAATTCATCAAACATTTCTTATACTCTGAACAATGGCAAAAAACACCTTCAACTTCCTCAAACTACCATCCTTACTCATAGAACGAATACTAGAAACATAATTCATCTGATCCAGAATTCTGTAACCCAAAGCCCCCCTGGAATTAATTGCTGACATCTTATTCTTAACAATCGCAGTATTCAGTACCCTACCAAACAAACCGTATTGTACATATGGGTCCTGTGAAGGAATGCAAGTATGGGCTATAGTGTAATGAATAAAAGTATGGCTACAGTTAGTGAATGTACGTATGGCTCATGTGAAGTGAATGCAAGTATGGCTATAGTAAGTGAATGTAAGTATTGCTTATGTGAAGTGAATCAAATATGGCTATAGTTAGTGAATGTAAGTATCGATCGTGTGAAGTGAATGCAAGTATGGCTACAGTAAGTGAAAGTAAGTATGGATTCATGTGAAGTGAATGTGTGGCTAAAGTAAGTGAATGCAAGTATGGCTACAGAAGAAAATGAGTGCAAGTATCACTGCTGAGAAAATAATTACAAATATCAGTATATAGATATTGATGCAAGTAGGAAGGTGCAAATACAAGATATCGATCAAGGAAAAAAATAAGTATGACTGTACTATAGGAGAGTGGTACAAGTAATAGAAATAAATATCTAATACAGTAAATGGTGATAGACTAGATTGCATTATCTGTAACAACAAGATGAAGTCTCCTTAAATCCATCATCCTCTCGTGTAATAACACTTATTTTAGTGTCATATACTTTTCTTGTTACCCAGGTGTACATTGTTCCTGAAATTTCTCTCTTTGAAGAGACTACAAACAATTTTAGGGTTTATGGGACAGCCATCTTGCTTATTTTAACAATGCTGGTGTTCGTGGGTGTTAAGTACGTCAACAAATGTGCCCTGCTATTCTTGGGGTGCGTTCTCATCTCCATCGGATGCATCTACGTGGGATTTTTTGTCCCACACACGCTTAGGTAAGTGACCCACATTTGTATTTGCATTGCATCGCGTAATTGACGCAAAACTGAAAGTTACCACAGTCGTTGCTTTTGATATAGTCGTATGCATATGTTTTGGGGCATATTAAATTATTGAACAGCAAGTGTCACATTATCTACCACTTCTGGCCTTTCTGGGCCTTTCATTTTCTTGGCTTACTTTCTCTCCAGAGTGTGCAGTATGTCATTCTTACCCTCTACGTAGTTCCCAAATGAAAGCGAAGAGGAGAATTTACTTCATGGTTTTATCGAAATTTGATCTCTAGTTTCTTTGGAGGCTTCTTTGTTGCGTATCTAAGACCCAATTTCAATAATGGCCAAAATATTTAATGATCCCTGTAAGAATTTTTTTTAAACAATGTGAGTATTATGCAAGTTTCCATGCCTACACTGGTTGTCCATGGCCTGCTGTGAACGGTTCCCTGCCAATTTCATTCATCACTCTGCGGGTTTTTTTTGGCAGTATTAAAGCAAGCTGTACTGAGTTTGTACTCTTTCTAACCACTATGTATGTATATATATATAGATATATATAGAGAT
>JAODAG010313427.1:0-12382 GCA_027574785.1 Orphnurgus asper | reverse complement strand
TATATATTCATGAAAATATGTCGGTATAGTCTAAATAAGTAGAGTATTTTAAGTTAGGTCTTAAGTATTCGTTAGACAAGGCAAAACTAAAGATCATCTGACAAATAACGGAACTATGCAATTGTTTTGGGTCAGAGTGTGGCGTAGCGGTTCGAGTGTCTGCTATAAACATGACTGGTTCAGCACCAGCTTATCTACAGTTATGAGGACAGATTTTCAATGAGTTTAGTGATTCGGTTATATTTTCGTTGGGATGGTTTATTGGTGTCTCCATAGCTTCGCTCAGAACAGCTGCAGTGGCAGTGGTGTTAAACAGGTTGCGTTCATACCCCCCCCCCCTCTCTCTTTGAGACAGTGGTCGAAGATCGAGTTACACTTACTCTGTGACTACATGGGGACATTAAATGGTGGTCATGGGACGGGTGGGAACATGCTGCCTCGTAACCTCTGGACGTTCGTCGAAAAGATAAGGCTTATTAAAACCAGGAGATATATTTTTTATGAGGATTCCTGACCCTTCATAAAAATGCTAAACTATTCGGTATTGTCCTGAGCTGATCATCACCGGTATACGTGTCACACTTGCTGTATCATGATTTATCTCTGAATAACATGTGTTCATTTAATACCCATGCAGGAGCATCGACCCCCTCCCAAAAAAAAAAACAGGCATTCAGATTTAACTATGTTAGGTTACAACTTTATACTGGGAACTAAGTGATGGGCACTCTGTTTCATTTATCAGGAGATCTTCCCATTCTCACTAGACGAGAGAGCAATCCGAGGGAACTGAGGATCTTATCGCAATATATATCCTGTTAAAATCTATTAGATTTACTGGCTTGTTTTGCCCCACATTATGAAGCAGTGCAGTTCTACTCGTTGCAAACTAGTACATCGCAAATGGCAATTTACACAATGTGTTTCATAGACGTCTACCGAGATGATATGTATACCTTTTATAATTTATCACAAACGTGATTAAAAAAGATTAAACACAACAACACCCATGAGACATCAAAGATGTTGAAAGTTGCCGGCAATTTTGCATTAACTTTCCCAGTTGTACTAATAATTTTTTTATACCAATTTGAGTGTGCTAAACTAGCCATTAATTCGAAAACTGCTCTGCCGTTCGATTTTGTTATCTATACAAGAATGTTCCTGGAGAATATAGCAAACCGAATGATAGAAACAAAAGTCCCCATGTGGAGTAAAGCACCGAAAACAGCTAGAAATCGATTTCAAACAATTGATTTTACTTCAGCGACCTAGCCAGGAAATATAATGGGTGAAGCCGAACGGTCAAAAGGCCAGGGTATTGCCGGAAAGGGGAGCCAAAATCTCACTTATTTTGTCGCGTATTTTTCACCAATGACACAAAACGACTCCTACAAAACACGTACGGTACCTGTCATACGGAAACAATTAAATGATATGTTCTTAGAACTCCAGACGATTATCTCTGTTTCTTTCAGTTTTGGCAGTTCCTTATTGTTTTGGCAGACGTTGCGTTTCATACCAATATTACCGAATAAGGAAACAATTAAATGATATTTTCTTAGAATTCCAGACGATTTTCTCTGTTCCTTTCAGCATCTTAACTAGTAAACTTATTCGGGCCACTTTCGGGTAATATTCTGGACATCGAGTCAGTTGTTCGCACGATACGAACAGCGCTGAGATTGTTTTCTTTATTTAAATATTTGAATATTCTTTTATGTTTATGCGTAACGGTTATGACCCATATGCTTGCCTATAGCGTAGTATACTAGACTAGGGTAATGCTATACAAAACTAACTTTGAACTACTAGGCTTGAAATTACTAACATATTCACTTATGATCATGACATATACTGTAAAGCTTAACCGTCGGCTTCAAACTCAATGTGGATGAATTGCCAAAGTATTGTCCTTCAGAATCATTGCCTCAGCGTTCCCTACTTCTACGAGCAACAAGCATCAGACCATTTGCCGCCACAGTCTCCTTTCATGACTTGAGCAGCGCGTCTCTCGCCGTCGTAACTATTCGGATCGTTTGTAGACCAGTTTTCGAATATTTTCCCCCCGTTATTTTGTCCCGTATTTTGCACCAATGGCGGTAGTTGAACTCCCCACTTATTTGTTATTTCAGTATAGAGTAGGCTAGTTTCTCTGGCTTATAAAGTAACGCCTTCCGTCAGTGATCGACGATGAACACCGGATTTTTATCAAGCCTTCTCTTCGTGACCATTGAGAAGCAACATTTAAGGAGGCCATCCGGCTACCTGGACCGCCATTCAACGCCACGCCCCCCCCCCTCCACCATTCCACGGATGTGATTGTACTTCGATGGCTTCGACCACTCTATCAAAGGACCGATGTACGTCAGAACAACAAGTTCATCACCACCGCACAGCAGCTGTGCTGAACTGAGCGACATCAATGAAAATCCACCGAAACGAAAAACGAGGCCCGGAATCAGCCCTGCCAACCAACGTACTCATATAATATATGGATTTCCCGTACTTATATAATATATGGATTTCCCGTTCTTATATAATATATGGAGTCCCCATACTTGTATAATATATGGATTCCCCGTAGTTATATAATATATGGATTTCTCGTACTTATATAATATATGGATCTCCCATGCGTTTTGACGGGTCCTAACTTTCGCCCCCCCCCCCCGTGAATTATGATAACCAACATAAACGGGACGGGATCGGGAAAATCATGACCGAAAAGGTAACTTCGAAAGGCTAAGCAATGATTATCCAAATACAGTTAATTGTTGGAACTCTCGTTTTCATTTCCACACATGTTGTAAGAAACTGCGATTAAAGAAAGGATTCACGGAATAGAAAGATCAGGTGATAACACTATTATAGAAAGATGGGAAGGCACCAAGCACCGTAGGTCAATGTTGACACTATTATAAGTCCAAAACAGACTCGGCGTAAGTAATGTTATTTAATATTTTGCGGTTGCTTTAATTGATCAAACAGGACCGTTGAGAAGGGGAAAAAAGTAATTGCATTACTCTTTGCGTCTGCTCGCGGTTTTACACATGATCGGAAGTGATTTGCATTAAGTATTTGTATTAAGTTAAGAAACAATAAATGCCAGTTACGTATCCCATTAATACGCAAAAAAAAAACGGAAAAAGGCCATGGTCAAAGAGGGGTTTGGGAGACAAAATTACTTTTAAAGTTCCCTTTTAATATCTAATGATGCAAAGAAAATTACAACTTATGTCTAAAATTAGTCGGCGTAAATGGACTAGTAGCGTTTTGAAAATGTTGTGTTTACAATATGAGACGACAATTTGGTCAACTCGGTAGTATACGCGTAACACACATATAACCTCACCCGGGAGGAGGGGGGGGGGGGGTTTGAAATTAAGAATGACCGAAATGCAACTTCTGTATAATCTTACCGTAAAAGTGCCACATTGTCACCCCTTGCGACGCAATCCCAACGTAGGCGATATCGAAGGGGACTCGCGTACGGTGAACCCAAGTGAAAAACGGGTATTTTCCGCTTTCGCCAATCGATATAGCTCCGTCCCCGAAGGAGATGAAGAAAGATGCACCGGAGGAGGAGGAGATGTTGAGAGGGAGTGAAGACGTCATCACGGTTTTACAATTCGCGCAGAGTTTTAGCGAAACTGTCGTTGTGGTGAAAACTGCGAACCGATCGATATAAAAAATATTGCAAAATGTGTGTGAGTGAGTCGTTCCATCCCTCCCGGGGAAGAAGGCAGGTTCCCTCGAGAGGATGGTCCTCCGTGGTTCGCGATAAAGTAACGAACGATGATCCCATGAACAAGTATTTGGTATATAATTGTAACCCGCTACCATATACAATCAACGCAAGTGAAGCGTCTTTACCGGAATAGTGTGTTGTTTTATAACAATATAATATGATTTTAATATCGGCATTAACTATAGCATGTAGGCTTAGACAGTGTCTCCGATAGGCCTCTGTGAGTATGTTTCTATAGTTCTAAGCTCAAAGAATCTTCTTCCAAAATTGAAATCATCAATTCAAATCCAAATCTTTCTAGAAAGTGTTTTAAAGGGCTAATTATGACGGTTGCCTTGACGTTACTTTAGAAATACTTCACTCGGTAATTCTATCATCGTTAACTTACCCATTTCGTAGACGTTTCCCTTTGGCGTGGGTTGCTTACCCAGTAAGAGTTTTGAACTAGAGTCCGCCTGTATGTAAAATTCAATCCGATGGTTACCCGGTGTCACTTCTTTGATGAAAGTGTATTTCAAGGAATCGGTCCTGATATTAAATGACCCTGAGAATAAAACGTTTAGATGTAGTTCACTTCACAAGAAGCCAAAATAATTATCAAGGGTAGGAAGTGGTAGGTTGTGAATGGAGGGGGTGGGGGGGGGGTAGGCATTTTGTTTCTTGACGATCTTGTATTGATACATTTTATGCCATTCCATTGGAATTCTTATTAATTAATCCTTTTTTGGAGAATCCCCCCCAACCAAAGCCGAAACTACCGTACCTGGATATATAAAAATATATTCCCACAAATTCAATGTGGACTTCGAGAGTTATATAAGCATATAAAGCATATGCATAGCCAGTAAAGTAAAAGTCATTTGCCAACCTCTCTCCATACAATGCCTCCCCCCGCCCCCTCATTTGTCGGGACACAGAATGACACGGTGATATCTCGAAGTGCAATGATGGACTCTCTCAAAAGTAGATGGAAGATCTCATGTATTCTGTGAGGATAACAAGTTCATTACGTTGCATCCTCTCACGTTTGTCAATGGCCTCGGGTGTCTTAAACGTCTGTCCCTTCTTTCAAAATAGTCTCCTTCGTTCAGGTAAAAAAGTGTTTTCAATTCAGCTTTCATGTAATGAAATACACCGAATCGAAACCACGACTACCTATATCACTTCCCATCCATGATCTCCTATTATGTGCTGGCACATAGCAACTAAATCTACCCCCTACCCTCTCTGTTGCCCCCTCTCTCTCTCTTTGGCGACATATTTTAAACGACATTCGTGAGATGTCACATCACCACGTGACGTTTTTATTGTATTGGTACGTGAGACGCAAGATCCATTACTTCACTGTGGATTTCAGGCAGGCTCTCTCTCTCTTCTTCTCTCTTGTTATCTTCCTTTAAAATAAATGTGTGTAACATCACCTTCCTCTATCCCAACCTCTCTTTGGACAGCGCCATCACAAATTATCGAACACAAACTCAGATACATGCAGCATAGCCGGCATTAAACATGGAACATAAAACATGCTTATTGAAGGACGGACGAGCGGACGGAAGGACGGTGTGTCGGACTCACAGTCACTGTTACTTTTTGCTCCAATCCACACTCCAGTGGATGGTTCCAACTGGCGGTATACGAAATCATTTTCTGCCTGCGACGAGATGGCCACGAGGTCAGTGCGCTTAATCTTCTTGCAAGTTTTCCTCGCCTGACGGAAATTCATCTTCTCTGGATGAAATTGGTAACAACTGCTCATGAATGGAACGAAGTCTGGCAGGCACTCTATTTATTAAAAGAAATTAGTATGTGGTGGAGATTATCTGACAGGTAGGCTTCAAAACGTAAAAGGTTGAATCAGTTATGCCTTCAAATGACGAGGTACCCGCAGTGACCATCGTCGTCAGAAGTTACGTTCTTTAGCATGAACGTGAATGGTTAATTGATTAAATTAAGCGATTTAATGATTAGCTCCTATAACATGTATGCTAGAAGTTATACTTTATACTTCTCTCTGTCCATGAAACGGTTTGCTGGAGTATTATCTTATTTCAGTTTGCTAAAATGCGAGGCTTCGTTATATATAGTACGGTACCTCTTTTAAGCTACGTGAACAACTTCAGTCCGGACAACCTGATATGGCGAAAGTCACGTGACGAGGTACCCGTCATATCACGGATACATTAATAAACTCTCCGGTAGTATACTTAGACTATAATGTAATCCATACACATAATGACACCTACAGTCCCTAGCGACATCTTCTTGCGTAATAGTTCTTTTTTATTTGCAAGATTTGACAGTTAAGCGTAGTCAAACGTAGCACAATAACACCGACTGGTACAATCTCAATCTAAATTGTGCACCTTAAACATTTTGAATCTTACGATAGCATGTAGAACTCTGTTGAGAGTGATCAGCTTAGAATAGAGAGAATAGAGAGAGAGGGGGACACATTTTAAAATCAATATGCTAAATGATGTTTAGAAAGTGAATTACTTCGGTAACATTGCTTGCTTTTCTTGTCCTTTTTGAATTTTGTCTTACAGTAGCAGTTTCGTCGTTTACTCCTTGTCTTCAGACAGGTCTCCCCTTCCCCGCATCCGTATTCTTCACAGATCAACCTCCCTTCATCGCATGTGCACCTCTGAGAACAGTCGCTGGTGACGAAGCTATCTCTTGACTGATATGGGTTGGGATACGAGAAGTGTATGTCATCTCTAAGAACGGTTAGTTGGGTAAGGAGTAACTCACTGGTGGGTCCAAATACCACCTACTGAAATATTTGGTATATCTACACGGGTTGGGTAAATAACACGGTTAGTGCACACATGATGGGTAATTGCATAAACCATCCACTAGGTGGCATACTGTACCAACCGTTCTATGAGAGATATAAGTGTTAAGACAATCTATTAACGAAGAGCAGTAATATAATATCATAATCTTCATTTTCATCTTTTAAATTTGTAATTGTTATAAAGTGGTGTCGATGCTTTTCGTCGTTTTGTATCACCAAACATTATGGTTAGTTACCGTACGCATGAGCACTGAGTTTTTCAAATGTACAATTAAAATATTTATTAAGCGAATCGTAAATGTTAATAATTATGACAATTTAAAGCTCAACTTACATGGATTCGTTTACCGCGGCCGATTTTGCAGTCAGGTACACATTCTTCTGTCCCATTAGCTTAAAATAATAAGGTATACACGAAGAGATTTGCATGAAGAGCCATTGGGTACACTCTAAAAGTAGTTGGGTAAAAGGTTACCCATGCATCATGGGTCCATAGGTCACCTATCCTCAAATGTTGAGTATACATTTACACTACATGTTACCGACCTATCGCAAAATATTGCATTCATGCATACTAAGTGAGTACATAATTACCGATGATTGAGTAGTTTGGCATGTGTACCAAACCATGTAAAGGGAATGACAACAAACTTCTATTGTTAAATGTAAACAAGCTCTCGTCATTTTGGCCTTGCAAATCTGATCTCCTGGATTTTTAACATAGGGTGCATAGTTTTACAGTTCACAAAATTGTTAGAAGAGATCATAGAGAAACGTAACATTATCATGGATATTATCTCTGACGAAATCGGTTAGTTCCAACGAAAAATATTTATCTCACGTCGTTAAAAAAAAACCCAGAATGCCAATGTTCACCTGATTCTTTTATGCTTAACATTAGCTGACGACGTTAACGGTGTTGACGGCGTGCAATGGTTGACTATCATCAGATGTTCTCAACATTGACGATACCGTCGAAAATGATGCCTAGGTTACTACATCAGTATTACTTCACTTTATCATAGTAAAGTTTAATTAAGGTTACCCTGACCCTTTGCAGACGTATGGCGGCTAGTTGAGTAAGTTAAGCTTTTAATTTTTTGTCGACCGCATCATAACGTTAACCTGGCTATGATCCGACAGTACAGTATAGGACTAAGGTATTTTCGCGCCTAACATTGACTAACGAGTAACGTTATAGGCCTAGCCTAATAATGAACGGCATCGAATCTTATTGAAGTTAACAACTCAAGACCAATTATGTTATATTATTGGGTCCGACGAAGCCGCTATCCTAATTCTAGACTCTAGAGTTCAATTTGCGTAGATTGCCTGCAAAATGCGAAATAAGCGGAAACGAGAATTGTTATTGTAGGGAGAACATTAATAATGTTGCGCTTCCCTGGCTATTTTCGTGCATCCCCTATTTTCGGGAAATGCGACATGTCGTGCACTGTACTATTAATTAAGCAGTTGGATAAGGTGTACAAGTGTTCTAGGGTTGCGAGCACCTGGCCACAGTTCACATTGGGCATTGTCATCATCTTTAACGTTAGTTATTGTTAACTATGTGAAAATCGGATGAAGAGAACATACGGTACCAATCAGGCCATGCTAGTAATACTACAAATCCGATACATACCATAATCAATGTGATTATATTTCATATTTAATATGTGATACCCAAAATATGTATAGCGTTAGTATCGCTTATCGATATTACTTATAAGATGTACGTACCTCGCGTGACAATCACGCGGAATTCGCAGCTTTCAATATTTCCAGAGTCATCGATGAAATCGTAGAATACCAGATGACCTTTCTCGTTTAAAGGGAAACTGTCGCCAGATAGAAAGTTTACATCGAATATTGTCGCAGTCGACTCCGCATCGACAGCGGTTGGTTCGTCCCACGTGACCGCTGCCTCTGTCGCTTCGTCACACTTTTCGATTACAGCACGTATATTATCCGGGCAACCAGAAATGACTGGTCCAACAAAATCCTCTGAAGAAAGAATCAGACAGACAGTGGCGTGTTCAGTCAGTATGGAAGTTCGGTTACTTTTATTATTTCAATAAAATCCCGATGCGCGCCATATTTCATCGTGCTCACGAATTAATGAATTAATAATACTTATGCTTCTTAGCCTATTTTGACTAAGTTCAGGTGTAGAAGCTATACTGGGATTTGGGTTAGCCTGCACCGGTCTTTGTGGGCCTGTTCCTCTCATGACATGCTCTACATATCAGTAGCAATACACTCTCTGCAGTTGCAATCTAAATATTCGTTTACTCGTTACAAATTTAGCATAATACAATTACTCACAATCATTTTTTTTACACAAAAATGAACATCCATTGGTTTATTTGCTAGAAATTAGATGAAGAATAAAGGAAATAGAACTTTCGTGTCAAACATCTCGCCTGTCACTTTTCCATTGCCCATATTACGATCACATCTGATCTCCCAGTTAGCCATCCTAAGATCAATAGGTTCACGTCCAACCACGCTCACACACTTATTAAATTTGTCCGGAAACCACCGTCCGTAGGCGAAAACAATATTTAATTTGATTAAATAGATGCTTGAACAGACGACATCATAGCCGACTACACATACTACTCTTAGCCAAAAGACCGAGACACGTACAATTTTCGTAAGCATCAGTCGTGTTTTTGTTTACTAACGTCAACGGTTATCCACTTCACATGGCCAGGTACGAGGCTACTTTGTGTAGGCTACTCGGTTTCGGTCCTCGTAAAACTGAAGTTCGTCTTGTCTCCTGCAGAAATGTATCTACACGATATACCTGCACATATGATATGTGTCGAGATGAGGAAAGATCAAGTCGAATTAAATTTTACCACTTACTAAAAGAAACATGAGACAGCGGACAGTCGATGCGAGGGTACTGTCACTTTTGTTGCACAGGTGGCCTTTAGTAGGAATGAGTAAAATTAAGTTTGATTGCTTGCTTTTTCCTCAAACGATTGAACTATTGAGTCTGTGTAAATACAGCGAGAACGCCAGTAATGTATCTACACATTATACCTGCACATATGTTTAAGCAAAGTAGAAAGTAGATGAATTATTTGTGATAAGGGTTACAACAGGAGCTACACAATGTTTTCCGTTTTGAAAGGTGAACATTTTAGCGAAATTCAGTTATATGGGCTTACAGTTAGCACCGTGATATCGAAGGTATAATTCATATCATTTTATATTGCAACTGTGAGATTCCCAAGAGTAAAAATTTCTTTGTTTCAAGAGCAAACCGATCCTAAGATGCATATGTGGATGATTAATTACTTGGAATTCCAAGCCATCTTGATTCACGAATTCTCTACTTTATGAAATGTACAGTCGTTCACGGTTCACCCAGAGTATTAAACACTTGGACGACGTGCTTAGCTTCGTTCCAAATCATTCCACCACTGCAGCAGCCTTATTCTCGATAGATGTTTTAATGAAATAATTTTACCATTTTAAAAAAACACCGAAATTTCGTTACTATTTTGTACCAGTACAGCTGTCACGTTTATGTAAAAATGTATTTTGTGTGTGTGTGTGTGTGTGTGTGTTACCATCCGATACTGCATCATACATGTGTCATCTATGCTAAACATTGTCAATGTCGTATTTCTTGGTAATAAGTTAATTAATTAAGTGAGATAAAAACTGAAGGCAGACAGAAGTTACACGACATGGCAGCCGATACGAGCCGAGTTAGCAACATGTAAGTATTAACTGATCAATTTTCAAATCTCTACTGCAAAGACAATTTAACATCCTCATCAATCCATTGTTTTGGCGGGGTACCGTAATTATGTAACGCGTAGAGGCATAGATGCCTCCATAAATCATGTTAGTGCATCGTCCATCTCCCTGATCAATGCAGGCTGATAACCTTCCAAGTCGCTGATTCTGGTTACATTATCGGCAGCATCCTCCCACTGCCATATCCCAAGCCAAAAAATAATCATCTTTATCCTTAAAACATGCTATACATGTAAGGAAACCAAGGGGCAAAAAAACACCCATCCAATGACAACTTACGGTTATCAGGATCCAGTTCGCCCCTCTTAGCTGGCTGTTGGTAGAATCCTCTCACCCAAGACGACTGTACCATGAGGGCCCATAGTACAGTGATCGGAACGAACTTCCAGAGGGATGGCCCGCGTGCCATTGGTGTGGAGTAACTGTCAGCGTTTACAATGAAAGTGGCAGGAGTGTTAAACAATAAACAGGTTTTACATTCCTAAACTTGTTTGAATCCAGTTTAGTGTTGGATGAGGTTACATCATTAAACTACCGTCAACGCCCTAAAATTATTACTATTTCCCAGACGACGTGTTTATATAGCTTCAGATAACTACATTACTGTAGATATTGAAATGTTTCCGTTCTTCCTCTGTTTGTTAAAATTAGGCGCCATCAAAGCCGGTAGATAGTTGAAATTTACAAGAAAACTGTATAACACTCTTCCTACCACGCTTTGGCTCCCACGTTGAAACCTACTACTTGTTGGCTTTTTATGGTAACATTTCTGGAGTAACGTGATAATGTTGAGTGACCGTAGACTGTAGAACGATATATCTGATTTGGGTGGGGAAAATCACTTCTATTTAACAATCCTGCACCTTCCCCCATGCACCCACGTCGCGTATCTATGTCAATTGTTTTTAGGCTGGTGTCTGCTTCGCGCCGTACGGGAAAACGCCGGATAACATTTAGTCTTAATTGGCGTTCGTGGTTCATAAAGAAACGATATTATGCACGTTAGTTAAACTCAAGGATAACTTGACAAAAACACGATGTTATAATAATTATATGTAACCTATACTCACAATGATACCGTTTAAAATGTCAGGAGCAATTTTATGGGCTACTCATTTTCCACGCCCTTTAGAATGAGTCAACGCAATCATTGTAAATTTAAAATTAAATCTTCCTCCATATGAATTTGAAGAATTTTCATTTGTGGTTAAGCGTTGCATTTAAATTTATACGAGTAAACCGCAATTATGTTGATGTTTAAACGTCAGACACAGAGCTCAAAATGTGGAACATCATTGCATGGTAGGTTAATAGCAGTTCTTTCATTGATACCGGTAAGTGACGCCTGTTTTATCGGTTTTGTATCCAGTATGAGGAGGAAGGGGAAGGGGAATGGGATCCCTTGACTGAACATTTAGGGAAAGGGAGCATTGATGCAATGTTAATAAAATAGTTAAATGTTCCAGTAGAGCTACTTTTAGGGCGGTCAGATATTTCTCCACGCCACCAGAATCATGGCGTGCATATGAATAAATATACATAAGGCAATGGTTGTTCATTCATAGGCCCCTATTCATTCTGTCAGAGATAGGTGTTCCACTTTGTAGCGTGCAATGTTCATGATGTTTACCTTTTTTGGCGAACGAATGCCTAAAGCTCAATCTCTGGTAAAAACAATGAAGTCTCCCACCCAACCATCAAATAACATTATTAATCGCATGATTATGGTTTGGTCCGCTGACCTCATTTTCTATATTTTTCATTTATAACCGTATGCAGAAATTTGGCTACAAATTGGATATAATATTGTGTAACCTACGCAATGAGAATCCATCAGAATAGGCAATATCCCGTGTTCTGTAGCTAGTTTGTTACTGAGGTAAGCACGGGCCTGAGTCATCCCTGTATCTCATGTACATAACTCTAAAGTAATGCATACCACGTGTTAAACCCTTCCTCACGTATATATATATATATATAAAAGGTTTGAAATCAACAGCAGGTCATTGGTGAGGCCCAGTCAATTTTTCACTCCTTATATCTGGCCCATTCATTCA